>JABCMJ010000001.1:0-26916 GCA_014822125.1 Arbutus unedo
TCGTTCTTTCATTACGAAGAACATAATAGAGATTGTATCTATTTTACAGAGAAATCAATAAAATATTATTTTGTGCATCTTTTTCTTTTATTTATTACAGGACTTGATTTTGTGTGTTACACACGCATTAATTTTTCGCATTCATATAAATATATAATAACAGAACATTAGATTATTCAAATAAGTTTGAACTTCTTGTCAAAAAATAAAATAAATATAGAAAGTTAATCTTTTGGCCGGCTAGTCGGGCCCCTCATTTACTCGTTTCCTTGTAGTAAGCGTCAAAACCGAGCATCTAATATTATGGGTGAAATCGGTCTGGTTTGGTTGAAAAACTAAGGCCAAACTAGTAATTTCGACTTGAGTTCTTGTATACCAAAATTGAATCGAACTATTTTGATTTGGTACATTTTGGTTTTTTCAATTTCAGTCCGGTTTTGGTTTCATTGGATTTGAGTTTAAAATTAAAAAAACTTTTAAAAAATTTAAAGAGGTCTATGTCGAATGGAATAAGCCTAGATCGACTTTTATTTTAAAATTGATTCCCAATTTAATTTGGCATAAGTCCAAGTTACAAAAACTTTTAAAGAAATAAAGCCCAATGGACTTGATATACAAATTTTTAAACTATAGTAAAACAAAAGTCCTGCAAAAAATCAAAGTAAAAAAAAAAATAGTTTGAGAATTTAGTAAACTTAGGTTTTTTTACTTTTTAGAATTTAGTATAAATACTGGTTCGGTCCGGTTCGATTTGGGTCTTAGGTGACTAAAATCAAAAGCTGAACCTTTTTTTAAAAAAATTCCAAACCAAACTGGACCGGATCGATTGAACTAAAAATCATACCAAATTGCCGGTTCAATTTGGTTCTTTTTTTTAGTCCAGTCAGTCCGATAGCCCATTATTAGCTTTAAATAATACATACTTGAACTCCTAATAGCAACATGAACTCCTTTATTCATCAAAAGCTTTAAATAATACAGACTTGGGCTTTAAAAGAAATTCTGTAATGCCTCACATTGTTATGATACGTTATAATTAAATATTAATCATTAAGTAGCGGAATAAAATTTTTTAATTAAAACAAGGCCCAATTCTCTTAACATTTATTAATTGTTGGCAAAATAACCAACCCAAAATTTACTTCATTAACTAGTTTTGAAAACTAATAACTCAAGTCATAATTTTAAACAATTAAAATTAACTAAGAGGACACCCTAGATCAAACCATCGGACTGTTACTAGTATAGTCATGGCTTTGGTACATCTTTCTCGTCCACTTAATCTCTTGAACTTTCGAGTAATGTACCCCCTCGACCTGTCCTCAAAACCTGACATGAAATACCATGGGCCAAGAAGTAGTCCAATGAGTGATTTACACTCAGTAGAAAAGTCTAATCTTACCCATAACTTACAAATAACCACACATGATAATAATTTTATGCAGCATGCAAATAATGATAAACAAATATGAATATGCAATGTCATGCATAAAGTTTTTCGTATTGGGTATCTTTTCGTTATTATTATCTTCACATTGGAGTCTCGCAATCCCCTTCATTGGTATCATAGAATCAGAGTCTTGCAATCCTTCTTAGCAAAAGTACAATCTCAAGGGCTCGCAATTGCTTTCATTGGCATCACAATATCAGGGTCTCGCAATCTACCAAAATCAAAATTACAACATCCGGGTCTCGCAACCCCCTTCACCAGTATCATAATACCAGGCTCTCGCGATCCCCCATAGTCCACCACAACTCCAAATCATTCTGGTTATTACTCATTATTGCAATAATGAGATTATCTAACTCTGCCGTTCAATTAATTTTCAATTTTTATGCATGCATGTACAATGCTCATCCATCATGCTCAAAATGCAATAGTAAAACTTCATCATGTGATTTTAATTAAACATGCATCGAATATAAATTAAAATCACTAAAATCATACGACATCATCAACATCGATCAAATATAAGTCACATACAACGTTAGTGGGCCTTAACTTACAAATCAGTCTCAACATGTAATAGTCCTTAATTTGATCAACTAAACTGAATTAAACAATGAATCATCACATATGATAAATATTTAGTATTCTTATAATTCAAATCCAATCCCGACTTCGCACATAATACTTATCAACTTCACCACTTGAATAATTCACGCAATTCAATACACATGAAGACTCCAACAAGTAATTATTGACATTCAATTTATATCCACTACATAATTATTGAACAAAACTAGATCTACTCATAAATCAAGTATATAAGTAGGGTTCGGTCTGAAATTTCTATTTCAATCTGACAAAATAAAGAGATACCGAAAATTTCAAAGGACGAACGACGCTCACACACCGAGATCTAATTAACACGGTACAATCAAATAACAAGCAAATCATACATTGAAATATTTTAAAAAAATAGTGTAGTAAATAATAATTAAAATAAAAGATAAAAAACAGTGGGGGTTGGGACGTACGGCCGAGAGCGAGAGAGGGAGGGAGATGCATGAGGGAGGAGAGAGCAGAGAGAGAGGGACGGTGAGGCGGAACGGGGGGGGAGAGAGGGAGAGAGTTGGTAGAGAGAGAAGGGAGGCGGCAAAGAGAGAGAGAGAGAGAGAGAGAGAGAGAGTGTGTGGAAATATAATAAAAATAATAATAGTAATAATAAAAACCAATAGAGAGAGACCGCGGTGAAAAAAGAAAAGGAAAAGAAAAAGAAAAGAAAAAAAAGGAAAAAAAAAAGAGGACGTGCGTGAAACTTAAAAAATAAAAATGTAAAGTTTCGACATATCTCATGAAAATAATACGCACAGAATAAAATTCTGGATGACGAAAGGTAAATAAAGAATCGAATAGGAACCGCATAAATAGGCCAATTGATCGGTGCACAATTAGAATATGAATCAAAAAAATAAATCTAAATTAGGTCACTATCAAATCACATAAAAATATAATCAAATTAAACTTTAAAAAAAATAGAAACTATATATATTTTTTTTGGATTCCTACCATAACGATTAGGTAACTTTTCTTCTCTGAAAGTTCAATGAATCTGGACAATCTGAAATAAAATACGAATTAAATCGAAACAGATTGATTGTTTAAAATTAAATATTTCAAAAATATCAACAAAATAAATAAATTCAATAAAATTCAATAATAATAATTTAGAAAAATTATAGGTTGTTACAAACTATCCCCCTTAAACAAATTTCGTCCTCGAAATTTGAAGAGTTACCTAACTTGACAAACAAATCCGAATAGTTGACTTGCATCTCGTCTTTTCACTCCCAAGTTGACTCCTGCAGCCCATGGTGACGACCTAATATCTTGAGTAGTGTGATTTTATTTCCTCGTAACTTTTTCTCTTGTCGATCAAGTATTTGAATAGTTTGCTTCCGAAATGTTACTTCTTCGTCCAATGTAAGCTCCTTCTAGTGGAACACATTGTGAACTCTAAATAGCTGCAACAATAGAGTGATACGATAATTTACTTCTCCCACTCGTTCCAACACCTCAAATGGCTCGATGACCCTAGGTGATAGCTTCCCTTTCTTGCCAAAACGAATACTTTCCCGTCACAGTCAAATCTTCAAGAACATATGGTCTCCAACATTGAATGCCAGAGGTCGATTCCTTTTGTCATCGTAACTCTTTTGTCGACTCTAAGCAGTCAAAAGTCGTTACGTGATAAGTTGAATCTTCTCTATTGTTTCACGAACTATGTCTGGTCCGATAAGTCTAGTCTTTCCTACGTCTGTCAAAATAAAGGTGATCGACAAGGTCCATCATATAGTGCTTCAAAAGGTGTCATCCCAATACTCGTCTATAAACTATTGTTGTAAGCAAACTCGACTAGAGGTAGGTCTCTCTCCCAACTTTCCATGAAGTCCAAGGCATAGGTTCTAAGCATGTCTTCCAAAGTTTAACTCGTGCGTTCTGTCTGTCTATCAGTTTGCAGATGAAAGTCGTGATAAAACATAAGTTAGTGCCTAAGGCTGGCTATAAACTCTATCAAAATTGAGATACAAAGCAGGGGTCCTGGTCAGACATGATCAATACAGGTACTCCATGCAGTTGGATGATCTCGTTAATGTAGAGGCAGTTATAAGATTCCAGAGTATCAAACATTCTCACTGGTAAGAAATGCGCATTTTTCGTCAGTTGATCTGCGATAATCTAGATAGCATCATTCTTCTTAACGATTCGAGATAAACTCATTACAAAGTCCATAGTCACATGCTCTCACTTCCAACCTAGAATAGGTAAAGGCTATAGTGTTCCACTTGGCTTCTGGTGCTTGGCTTTAACTTGTTGACAAACAAGGCATGCAGATACAAATCTTACTACATCCGCTCTCATCCCACTCCACTAATACTGTCATTTTATATCCTGTTACATCTTATTACTCCTTGGGTGTATGGCAAAGTTTGAATTGTAGAATTCCTTCAACACTGATTCTCGTAGCGTCCCAAAAATAGGGTACAAATACCCTCTCTTGAAATCTCAAACTCCCATCTTCATGTATAGTCCAACCTTCTAGGTTGACTCCAGGCTTCAGACGATGCTTGACGAAATCTATCTCTCGATCAAGTGTTTGCACCTTCAATATCTCTTGATGTAGCACTGGGGTAATCTTCATAGTACAAAGCAATGTGTTCTGCTTTGATGTAGACGGTTGCAAACTAAACTCATTGAAAGCTTCCATTAGTTTCTACTCCTGAACTGTTATAGCTACTATCATTCCTCTAGACTTGCAGCTAAGAGCGTCATCCACGATGTTAGCCTTCCCTAAATGATATGACAGAGTGAAACTATAGTCCTCTAAATATTTCATCCATCTTCTTTGTCGCATGTTTAAGTCCTTCTGGGTAAAGAGATACTTTAGGCTCTTAAGATCCATGAAAACCTCAATGTTTTCCCCATAAACGTAATGCCTCAAATTCTTCAGTGCAAATACCATTGCTATTAACTCCAAATCGTGAGTAGGGTAGTTCATCTCGTGTGGCTTCAATTGTTTCGAAGTATAAGCAACCACTCGTCCTTTCTGCAACAAAACTCCTCATAGACCTTCTCTCGAAGCGTCAAAATAAACCTCATATCCTTCGTCCCTGACCGGAATCACCAATGTCGGCGTAGTGGTCAATCTCTTCTTCGGTTCTAGAAAAGATTGTTCGCAAGTCTCGTTCCAAAGAAATTTGACCCCTTTCTAAGTCAACTGGATCATTGGTCTTCTCAACTTGGAAAAATTGAATCTCCGATAGTATCTTGGGAGCCTCAAGAAACTCCAAACTTTGAACACTATTCTAGAATGTTTCCAATTGAGAACTACTTCCATCTTACTAGAATCTACAGCAATCCCTTGTTCTGAAATGATGTGTCCAAGGAACTTCACCTCTTCCAACCTTCACACTTACTCGCCTTAACGTACCACTAGTTGTCTTGTAACACCTGCGACACTATCCTCAAGTGCTTTTCATGCTCTTCTTCTGACTACAAGTAGATCAATATATCATCAATAAACACAACCACGAACTGATCCAAGAATGCTGCAAAAATCCTGTTCATGAGACTCATAAATACAACTAGTGCGTTGGTCAGTCCAAATGGCATCACTACAAACTCATAGTGTTCATATCGAGTTCTAAACGCAATCTTTGAGACATCCTCATCTTTGACTCGTAGGTCAATCTTCGAATAACTTCAAGATCTTTGTAATTGGTCAAATAGATCCCCAATCTTCGGTAACAAGTAGTGATTCTTGATCATAACTCTATTCAACTATCGATAGTCAATGCATAACCTCAAGGTTCCATTCTTGTTCTTAACGAACAATGTTGGACCTCCCCATGGAGAGGTACTGGGATGGATGAAACCCTTATCCAACAGCTTTTGTAATTGAACTTTCGATTCCCTTAGCTCGGCAGGTGCCATCCAGTGTGGTACCATCAAAATCGAGCCGTCCAGTTATCCGAACAAGGAATTACCGCCATCCTCCATCTTTGCCCCTAAAAAGAATTGCAAAATTACGTTTTGTCAGAAATATTTTAAGACAAAAAAATTATATAGAAAATTATTTTTCTGTAACCACATGGGTTAATAATTATTTCAGGTGTGGAGCTTATTTAGGATCAGTCGAGTTGGAGTATTTGAACCGTTATTTATTTAGAGTGATCATTGGTGTTTCTAATTATTTGAGAATTTAGGATCCATTAGTTGTATGTATTTGGAAATTGAGTATTTTAGTGATAGGACTTTACTTTGGTAGTTATAAGGATAAAAATATATAATATACATTAAAAAATAATGTGGAGATTAGAGCAGAAATCGGGATCGGGATTGGATCGACGTGGACCCGTCTCTAATCCGATCTTTTGAATTTCAATTGGAATTTGTACATCCAAATTCGATTCGTTCAGTAAAAAATTTTCAAATTTTCAATCCGAGCGGAATAAATAACAGTGCTGAACGAATCGAATGAAATTGTCATTCCCACCCGTTGTGCCGTAGATACTAGGTGCCAAATGCAATTAAAAAGCAATTTCAACCCTCATTCCGCTACGGGCCTATGGCTAACAAAAAGACTAGACAATGGTCATTCTTGTTAATTTCCTTTGTTAATTGCCGAACAACAGAGATCACAGAATAATAAAATCGAACAAAAATGTAGACTAATTAACTTCTTCAGTACTTCAATATTTTACCAGTTTCGTGCTATCTTTTTCAATAAAGCTCAGAAATTTACGTGCATTTTCCACGCCATCAACATCAGAGTAACTTCCATACAAACACCTCTCTCTTCTGTTATTTTAACATTATCTCCTTCCAATCAATTCATATATGTACTTTATTATTATAAAATAATGGCATTGAAGAAAAATGTTCACTAACTTCATGAGTTTAATATTATATATATACATTTGGCCATTTACTAGTTTGTGTTATCTTTTTGAATAAAGCCCAGATATTTTCGTTTTATTTTCCATCCTACCCATCCACTCAGAAACTACCCTACCAACACACCCCTCTCTCTCTCTCTCTCTCTCTCTCTCTCTCTCTAGCATTATTTCCTTCCAAATTCCTATCAATTCATATACGTACAAACATATTATACTTCTGCATATTCATGTAATAACAGAACACTAGGTTAAACAAAGTTGATACGTTGGGCAGCTAGTCCCTTTCGTTTCCCACAAAGCGTCAAGTCAAATCAACAAATATCAAAAATGGTTAAATTGCACTGACTTTCTTTGAGGTTTCTGCAAATATAAAGATCACATTTGAAGTTTTAAAAAATACAAAAACCTCTCATACTTTATAAAATAATTATTTTTTTAGTTTCCGTTAATTCCCTAACCGAAATTGCTGATGTCATCCAAAATTTTACTTGGAATTCCCAAAATAGCCTCTTGATATGTCATCAAATTACCATCTTCTCTCTCCAAGCAATTGACATAGCTTCTCCCTCTCCCCACCTAGAAGTATTGAAACCCAACCCCTCTTTTTTTTTCTTTTTCCAACACTTTGAATGCATTTGTTGATTTTCTACTACTTTTTTCTCTTGCATGAAAAAAACATACTGAAAACCAAGTTCAACAATAGCATGGAATTTCTTCTCCTGATTATTTTTATTTTTTTGTTTTTTACATCTATGAATTACCAGAAGCCAAAAAAAAAAAAACTCCCGAAAAACTATATTTCTTCAATATTATACACAATCTCTCAAAAATTTTCCAAAAAATCCCATAACTTCTGAGGAAGAAAAGAAAAATTGCATACATTTAGAACATAAATGGCTGTTTACACTCCAAAAATATTAGGCTGAGCACATATATAGGGTATCTAATCAAAAATTGTTACTTTTGCCTCAATTATATGTGAAATATTAGTTTATCTTGATAAAAGCAATCTAAATAGTATAAAATTATGTCCAAAATTAAAATAAATTTCACTAAAGACAAACAATCAGTCAAAATAGACTCTATTTTTGAATTATTATTATCTTTCTTGAATTTTTTTCAAATTTAGTTCATATTTTTTTATTTTTTAAAATATTTCATCGAGAGAACCGATAATTCATAAAAAATTGAAAATAAAAAATTTGTGATGCATGTGGGAAGATCTTCATCCACTCTCAACATAGCCTTGTCTGGTTCGTTCATTCTTTACGCATAATGGTTGCCTTCCTTCTCAATCTCGGTTATATGTCTTTGCAAACTCCGCAATTAATTTCTTCAGGAATCGAAGTGAAATTGCAATAGAGCTCAACTGATTTGAGCAGGAATTACATTAGGGCAACATGGGGACAGGGGCACCAAAAGTTACGATAATACCCCTAATGAAAGCCAACATTTGATTTTTAATCTGAAAAAACAAACTATCATCAACGATTAGACTTAATTGGAGTAAAAAATTAAATTGAAGGTCTAAATCGATCTATTTTAAATGGAAAGAAGCAAAGTGAGACTAAATCCAAACTCGAGAGACTACTGAAACTACAAAGAAATTACAGGACATGCAGTTGCTTGGTCAATTTTAATTCCAAAATTTAGGGACCACACAGGTGAAACTTAGTAATCAAGAGTCTCCGCGAAGTTTACCATATAAACCCTTTGCTTTTTGCTGCCTATATAACCATGAGCTTCCCTACAATTCTGACCACAGTTCTCATAAATTGCTACCTCTCTTAGATCTCCATCATCTCTCCTCTTCATTTCCCTTCTTGTTCTCTTTGGCAAAAAGCTTTGAAGATATATATTGAAAGACTACTTCACGTGAGACTCAAAAACCTTCACCGTTTTCCAGTATATTCTTATCCAAACATACATTATAGTTTTACAAGATTCCTGTATAAAACTACCCAATATTATGCGATCTTTTATGTCAACGAACATATTTTTTTGTTGTACTCTGAAAATTGTTACCACACATCATTCTGAATCAAATTTCTTTAACAAAAAACCATTGATGCATGATTTTCCGTATATTAATTACAATCCTGAGTTTTCCCCTTTGTGTATTTTCGAAGAATCTTTCATTTCCGATTCCTCCAAAGATCTAACGCATCCCATATTTTGCTCCTTTTTTCTGAACTAACAGGGGAATTAGAATTTACTAGAAGCTTTTTTTAATGAGTTGCCCGGATAACTCGCGGAGGACTTTCGTCCTGAATCTGAATCTCAACTGCGGAAACTGCGGTGGTTGTGTGAAAAAGGTGAACAAGATTGTGCGGAACATTCAAGGGGTGGATTCAATTGACATAGAAAGAGAAAAGGGGGTGTCAACGATTTCAGGAAAGGTGGATCCACACAAAGTCATAAAGGAGCTTAAAGGGGATATGGGAATTAATGCTGAGCTGGTTCGGGAAGAAAAAAGCCTACCCGAAATAAGCAAACAGGTGCTGCAAATTCATGGAGCGCGTGATTCAATTGATGCAGAACAAAGGAAGGCAACTGTTTCAGGGGAAGAAGAAACCCTGCCCAAAATCAACAAACAGGAGAGGCAAATTGTGTCACCACAAAATCCTGTTCGGAAAATCCTTGACCACCGTAGGGTGGCACCACAATCTCCAGGTAACATCAATTTTCCTGTCTAATGTTTCTTAGGCAGACCTGATAAGATCCAAATTTGATTATTAAGAATTGAAACATTAATCCGAAGGATTACAATTAAAAGTAGCGGATCCCGCTTTGGGTTTTCTAATTTTCAGATTTGAATCCGGATCGGACTACCCCTAAACGGATTTGAAAATGTCGGATGGAGATTATTCCTTGGTATTTTTTTTGTATTTTATGGTTAACTGCTTCAGGAAAAAGAAGTCCTTCCTTGTTCTTATACCCCTGCTTCAATCATGAAATCAACAACTATAAGATTTGGTTCGTGAAATTTTAAGACGGGCATCATTTGTGTACTTCCTCTTATGTAAATGTGACTAATGTTTTTTTTTACTTTCTGATTCATTGACTTGTCAATCTCGATGGTAACTTGATTTTATCTATATCGTTCTGATTTTTAGCAGATTTCCTCATCAAACCTATTGACGAACCGAAGGCCATAACAATTGACAAGTGGTGGTATCCAAAGCATGAGCATGAACATGAGCATGAGCATAAGATGGAGCTAAAAAGCTGCACCAAACCGTTCAATTGTAACGGATGCATGGAGAAAGGGTTCAAATGGAGATACAGATGCGAGCCCTGTGACCATGATCGCCACAAGGAGTGTGTGTCCCTTGAACCCACTATAACCCCCAAGCTCTACGAAGGGTCCACCTTCGTACTTAGCCAGAAAACTGGACACATTTGTGATGTCTGTGTGGGGAAAATCTATGGCTACTCCTATAATTGCGAAGAGAAAAATTTAGATTTGCACCCACGTTGTGCCAACTTGGAAGGGAAATTGTGCATCGGTGGCACCGACTTCGTGCTCCAAGAAAAGGTGAAAGGCAAGTGTCTTTGGTGCAAAAAGAAGCGGCTTAGCTATCTCGAGGATGACGAGGTCCAGGGTTGGTGTTATGTTTCTAAGCATAACAAATTTTACTGCCATGTATATTGTGTATCTCAAATGGTGCACGAGGCTTGGATGAGAGGCGATTTGAATCGTAAAAATGATGAAGAAGATGATGATGCTTCTATGGTGTTGGAAAGATTGGATTTGAAGCCATTGACCAATTTGAAAAGAAGTGGTGGGGGAGGTGCATTTCTCAAGAAAGTATGCATATTTCTCAGGACAATACTCGGTATTTTGTTTGGAGATCCGACCGCTTTGCTTTTGACTATGCTTGTGGAGGTAGCCTCAAAGTGACTCTCTAGGAGCCTTATTAGGGTTTGTTTAGTCCGTAGATAATTACTGTGTTGTTTAAATATGCTCTTATACATTAATTTGAATAGTAAGTTGGTGATATGTATTCCGAGTGATATTAATTATTTTTATAGCATTTAAATAGATTAAAAAATACTGTATTGTTATGAAAATAATGAACATTATGATATTATAAGTTTTGTGTGCATATTGTATATTTTTCATTCATACAATTTTCATGTCTTTATGTTTTTATTGTTGGTAGAATCATATGATTCCTTTTTTCTTGATGATTTAATCTCATATATTCGTAGTGGCATTATTTTATATATTTTTATCCTTCATGTGAAATAATCTGAGATGTTCATTTACCATTCGTATGTCTTCTGAAAGATTACTAAATAACAAATAATCTGAAAAAAAAAAATGAACTTTATCCTGCGAAACAGATAATAATTTCCAATGATCAGAGGTCGGTTTGAGACAGATAATCAAAAAAGGCGCCAAGCTTTCCCATTTGGCTTCTCCACAATGTGGGTCCGAAGTTCATGTTAATTTCCACACCTTTTTGCACCTGAAATTAGATGGTGGGCCTCTGCGCGTAAAGGAAAACGAGGGGGCACCGACTACAGCCCAACGTAGACCAACTTTATTTGGAGATAATTATAATAATAAATATATTGAAAGGATGAAATTACAGATGGATTAGAATTACGAATACTTGAGACTCGCTTTGATAAGGTCTCGTTTTAATTTGGATCGTCAAGAAAATAAGTTGAGCTAATTGAGATACAATATTAGGCTTGTTTTAGGTGTTTTGTAAATAAGTCAAATTTGAGTAACCAAAGATTGACTCAAATAGGATTGTAAAATAATATTTTAAACGCAAGTTCGTAGAGTTTTTTGATGGGGGGCATACATCCTAAGACAGATTCAAAAACCTTGACTAGTTGGGTTAAAATCTTTATTAAAATTACATAACAAATTATGTTATGATAAGAGAAAAACTATGAAGAACATACAAATGAATTTAAACTAACACATGATAATTTTTCTTATTCAAGAAAAGATATAGGAAGAGATTATTCGTTAAGTAAAAAATTATAAGTATGTTTTATTATATATTAACACATAAATTATTCAAATGTTATACAACTTTTTGTATAATTTGCAGTGTAAAAATAATTATTTTTTAATTGGATGAAATGGTTAGTATTGTTTTATACACTAGGTGAAATATTTAGGATAATTTTTATAACTTTGGTGAAATGCTTGTGGCGATATCATAATTTTTTTAAGTATAATTTAAATCAAGGTCCCTTCTACCTCTCCAACCTAGCATTTAGTATTGCAATGTTTACAGTCTTGTGGGTCACAGTTTCGGATCTGGTAGGGTTCATCAGAGCCCGAGGGTTAGGAGGGAGATTTGCTCGTAAAACTTATGTATTTTCGTTTGAAGATTGTTCCGATTGGATGTTTCATGGGAAATGTACCATGAATTGCCTGTAATGTTGAATAACTGTAAATTTATCATGATGTTTACTAATTTCACCATAACCTACAGATTGATTGATTTTACCATAGCATGCATATTGATTGACAGGTGTTGCCATCTAGGGCGCAAAATTACCATGACCTAAGCAAATATACCATGGACGATAGGTGCTGCCATTTAGCGCACAAAATTACCATGAAATATGAAAAGTATACCATCACTATCAACCTTATCATAACAATTGCAGTATACCATCGCTACCAAATTAACCATTTAAGAAAAAATGAAAAACTTAACCAACATGCTGAAATGTATAGTCACAATGAAATATACCATAATTGTCTAAATTACCATAAAATATGAGAAATTTACTATATGTTGTTTGTTACATCCGTTTCACCATGGTATAGGCAAATCTATCATAGATTGCCGAACTTGATGTTGACCGGCAAATTTAAAGATGAACGTTACTTTACCATGATAGCAGAAAGCGTCCCTTTGACTTGTAGGGGTTGTACATATCGATAAAATGTACTATATTATACTTCTGGATGCAACTACTCACTGTATATGTTATAAGCAAATTTACCATGAACGACCATTTCTCATCTTTGATGGCGAATTTATCATGGTTGTCAATTTTATGAGGTCCAATCATTTCCCAACGCCACTGTCGACATTGGTAAGGGTATGTGTTCATGCCATACATGGCAAGTGGAGCGTTTCCCATGTGTTCACGCAGTCGCTGCAATATGCTCAGTGGGTAAAGATTTGAATTCATTTGTAGATCCACATTACCATGTGGAAGCTTTCCGTGGCTCTTACTCATTCTCTATTTACCCAATACCGACTATGTGGATGCGCGAACAACAAATAGAAGAGGATATCATGCTTCCTCCACTAAGCAAGAAGCCTCCTGGAAAGCCTAGAACTCAACAAATACCCTCAAGGGGAGAGAACCAAAATCAGATTATATGTGGGAGGTGTAAAAGTTTGGGAACCATAATAAAAAATTATGCAAAGAGGCGGTATAGTTAGTTTTTGTTCATTAGCCTTTGTTTAGTGCGGCACTAAACTATATGCTCGTTGATTTTAATACATTAGTTATTATGTTTCCACCAATTGCAATGTCATGCTTTTGATTTTATGTCTTTGAGTGTGTTAACGTTTTTTCCAAATTGGTTCATAGCAAATTTGTACATTGTGAGGTAGTTTTTAAGATTTTGGATTTGGGGTTTGGTTAGAACTATGTCATTTATCAGTGTGAAGAAAATATTCAAACCCATTATGGTAAATTTAGAGTACATTTGGCCGTTTTTAGGTAGTTGAGAGTGGGAACCCTTATTTTTTCTACCGCACGTGGTGTAAAATCTCTTGACAATCGATGCTCCTAAAATGTCTGGTGTAGTGAATTCTGTCATGTTTCTGTTTCTGATTTTGATTATACAAACTTACCATAACAACTATCCACAAATGTACCATATTTAATATACGCTGTTTTGGTAAGTTTGAAAATACTATTATCTGTACAGTTTGCTAATTTTGCATAACAGATTTTGTTTCAACACACGGCGAGAAATTTTCCAGAATGTTTGGTGCAGCAACTTTTTTTCCTGTCTCCGTTTTCGCATTCACAAATTTACCACAACACTTTATGCAAATTTATCACAATGAGTATACGGCGGTTATAACTCATGGTAGAGGTGATGCGATAACTTTGTTCCAAGTTATAGGATGGAACAACGGCAAAAAAGGTGTCCTCTTCAAAACTGCGACATCAAAATGGTCCAGCAAAGTATAAAAAATTTACCACAATGCCATCGGGTGTAGCAAAGTTTCTATGTTTCTGTTTTCACATTCACATTTTTATCATAACGCGTCTTGCAAATTTACCATACCTACTAGTACATTCAAAGAGATCCACTATACAAATATTGAGATGATCGACATGGTATATTTGAAGGGATCATGGTAAATTTAATAAACATGTACCCAACATGCTCGCAACATGGTACATTTGCATGGTATTGGACGTCAGGGTTTAAACTTGTCGTTTTGCACATCAATAACATGGTAAACTGCAATAACCGAAAAACAACACCCTTCTGAATCACAAGAACCCAACGTCAGGCCAATACACAAGACTATCAACGTAGGCAACATTCATATCGCATATCAGGGAAACCCAAATGTGAGGGGTAAACACACAAGGGAGAGGACTATGAACACCTACTTCACGAGCAAACGCAAACTGAGTGTACAAATCAAAACATGGCAGTAACAACATTCAAACCCACCATCATTCAAATCATACCATATCGTTCTTCTATAAATATACCATGTATGAGCCATTTTCATGCCAATCAAACATCTATCCCAACATTGCGTACTTTATACTGACCCGTAGTTCGACGAAAACTGTTCGACCGCCGATGTCCTAGTCTGGTCGTGATCTAATCAGGCGGTGGTTATTCCGTTGGAGTGGTGCGTTCTTGGTCTGCGTTTTCGATGGGTAGTTGGAATCCAAAGACCTAGATCTGAGGCGAGGTCCCAAAACGAACGATAATGACCGGATTTTTCGCCATCCCATGATTTTTGGAGATGACGTTTCCTGTTCCGGAGATGAAGACCCTATTCCGGTGGCCGTGTATGTAGGGATTATGGGCGTGAGTTTAGGGATTAGATAATAACCAGGGTCAAATAAACTAGAGAGTAGGTTTGGTATTTTTTGAAAGACAGGACTGAAACTTAATGACAGAAAATGCATGGGATGGAAAGATAATAAACACTAAGAGAAGGGACTTAAATATAAGTACCCCTAATTTTAATAAAGTCAATCTTATTAATTCCTTTTCACACCTCAAATAATAATAATTTTTTTTTTAAAAATTAAGTAGGCTCAAATAACCCCATTTTACCCATATTTGCTTTGCCCCTGCATACATCAATATGTATCTACACACACACACACACACACACACACACACACACTCTCTCTCACACACACACAGATGTTATGTATTTGCATTCACACTAAGTATGCTAACTAACCCTTCTAACTAACTACGCTGCAACTTGAGAGATCTTCAACCCAAAAAGAAATATCGACTGATTGGAGGTTCGATTACTCTAACATGTCGTCCACTCGACACTGCTTGAGACGCGCCAAGTGACCTTATTGAATCTCTCAACCCAACACTAGCAGATCTATTATTGAGTCTGGCCCAACTCATCCTCAATTATTTTTTTGTCATTTATTATAATAATTTTTTTCATTATGAAAATTCATGCTAATTTTTCAGATCAAAAGATTAAATTATTTTTGTGCATATGTTTAAAATTTATTAGCACCAATTTAAAAAAGTAAGCAAAATCTTTGAATTGGTGTCAAAATTTTAAAAAGTTATGTATGAAATAATTTTACTTTTTAAATTTTGTTACCAATTTATTTTTTTACTTATTTATTTGAATTGCTACAAATAAATTTTTAAAAATATGCAAGAAATTCCTTAAGTCTTTTGATTTAAAAAAATAACATGAAATTTTTAAAAAAATTATTTAAAAAATTAAGGGAGTTGTATTAAGGAAGGGCAAAATGATCAAATGTAAAGAAAAAACTAACAGTAACTAATGAGAACTAACGACAAAAAATAATAATCTAATAATTTAAAAAGTAAAAAAGGTGATTGTATTTTTCGAAACTTCAAGAAAAACTTCTACAATTGCCAGAAACCTCATGAGACTTCAGTACATCTTACCCTTTATGCTATTAAAATGTACTTACATCTTCAAAACTTGTCATTAAATAAAAAAATTTTGTTGCGTTCACCGATTCCCATCACATGACGACATTGACATGATCTCATTTTTCACACCTCATATTGGATGCTTAATTTGCGTAAGAAAAACGCGTACACTCCGAAAAGTCTCCCAACAAAATCAACTTTGTTTGAATAACCTAAGTTTCTGTTATGACGTAAACATGCAAAAATATAATATGCTTATGAATTGATAGGAAGGAAATAATGTTAGAAAAAGGGGAGGTGTTTGAATAACCTTAGTTTCTCTTATTCTGATGTTGACCTGATTGGTAATTTAAGAGAGTAGTTAAAAGTTAAGTGCTTCCACGAAGTTTCGATCTAAACTTTCCTGTTTCTTTCATAATTAGCATAAATAAATTGCTATCTTTCTTCACTTTGATAAATATCACATTTCTTCTTTATTTCTGCTAGAAATTTATGGACGATGTGCGTAACGGACCCAACTTCGATACCATTTTAAAAATTCATGTGTCTAACTCAATCTTGAAAATTGACTTGTAAAGTAAGGGTTGCGCAAGACTTATAAGTAGAGAAAAAAGAACCAACATAGGTGATATGGGACTCGCTGACAATTTCTGTAGGTGGATAAATACTTTTGACTGAAAAAAATTAGTTCATCAATCTTTGATTGAACACACTACCTTTTAAATTCATCTAAAATCTAAGCCTGCAAGCTAATAAATTGTGAAAGTTCCGCCTCTAGTGAAAGGAGTAACACTCAGATGATTAAATTAGTACACAATCAAACTAACTCTCAATCTAATGTGCATAATAGTAAATTACAGTGTTTATTTACTCCCATGGGTTTTCCTTTTTATAGATCGAGGTTCTTCCTCATCAATCCGAGTCCTTTCCCATCTCATAATTTCTTTTTAGATATGGAATATGTGAGGACCCAAAACATATTTTGTTTTTAATTTAAGGTTCGGAACGTATATTAGTTTGTATAATTGTCGTAGAAGATTCGATTTGGGCTCGGGTGAATTACGACTTGACCCTAGGGGCTTGTTTTGTGCATGTTGCCATAAGGAAGGGTATTGAGGTCTTTGACCCTCCTTATATTTCCTCCCAATCAGATTTTTGCTTACACTTTCCAAAAAAAAATCAAAAGCTTGGCGCTCTCTCTAGCTCGCTCTCCCTTCTCTCTACCATCCCCACCTATCTACTTCACCTCTTTCTAATCCCTTTGAGATTTAGAGTGTTCTTGACATGCTCAATCTTTATCCGGAAGGGAATCGCTTATTTGAAGCTTGGAGAGGGAGGACTCTATTAGGAAATTGAACAAACAACATTCAATCCCACAATACTAAACGAAAGACAAAACGGAAAAAAAATGAGACAATCACCAAACAAAAAATACAGGTCTTGGGAACAATGAATCACCAAACGAAAAATAAAACAATCACCTGTGCATAATAGAAACAAAAACAGAAAAAAAAAATGATACACAAGATATATGTAAAAAAACTCAACGCGAGAAAAATCACAGGAGTCACACCAATCCACTATTGAGTCGAATTAGGGATTACAAAACCCTAAACATTGGAAAAAGATAGTCCTAAATAGATTAGGAAAATAAATCATGCAAATCTGCAATTAGGATTTTTACGCATATTCTTACTATCGATAATACTAGTCACTCTGACATTTACTATTAGTAGTTCAAGACACTGCTAAAAAACAGTCCGCTTTTGATTTCAAGGAACCAACTCAACATGGACGGACATTCTAGTTTGGGGGGGTAGGTAGTGTCTTCACCTCCTAACAGCAGACTTAAGCCTTGAAGTCATCTAAAGCTAGGGTTTCACCATCTTCTTCAAATCCAACGTCTAAAACCTTCAGGTAGGGACATTACACCTTGTATATTAACTTATAAGTGTTATTTGTTGTTATTATGCCTGATCTAGACCTGTTGGAGTAGAAATTTAGATTTTTGTTAGTGTTCTCGATCTGCCAGAAAAACTCAAAAAACGAATCGACCGCTCGAGCGAACTCCACCTCACTCCAGCAATCTGTACAAATTTAGACACCGCTCAAGCGGTTGTCAGGTAGTGTTTTGAAACTTATTAGAAGTTTGAAAAATTTTAGACCGCTCGAGCGACCTATAACCTCGCTCGAGCAACCATGCTTATTCGTATTCTTTCGGAAGGACTTAATTATGATTTTGGGCTATTGTTAAATGTTTTTTATTGTATTTATGAGAAGGTATACTTGATTAGCGCATTGTGAACTTGTTAGAACGAATTATAAAAATGTCCACGTTGTGGCACGTTAGACACGACACAATGAGCAATGATTGTAATTTGTAGAATGTACTAGACTCATTTGGGAATGTAAGGAATGTACTGGACCCCTATGAAAAAGTGCCAAGAAATAATGATACGAACATTAACAACGAAGCTAAGGAGTGAATGATGATCCATTCTATGTAATCAATTCTCGGTATAGGTAGTTGATTGAATAAATTCTATGATTGGAACCACACCTATTTTTGTTATGTCATAGTGTGGTACTTTATTTTTTATTGATTTGGTTGAATTGACTCGTCATATCATTTCGAGTCACATGCATAACATATTAGTATAAATGTTCCTACTGGTGTTGTAGTTCATCCCGTCTTCTTTTTTCAGGTACCAATCCCGAACAATAAATTGAAGGACATGACGTGCTTGATTGAGTGCGTTTTGTGGACTTAGGCATGCAGTTATCCAACATCTTAGACTTATTTTTTTTGAAAAAATATAATATAATTCTCTTTTGATTATGGAACAGTGAAGGTATCTTTTGAAACTTGAACGTTGTGTATCGTCTTTTGACTAACGATGACATATTTTGAAAGTTGCATTGTTTGTAGATATTATGGGCTTGGTATAAATGGATAATTTTGGGGACAGTCTATGTATTTCTGCGAGATATTTATTGAGTATCATTTAAGCTTGTGAAATTAAGGATGTAATAAATTAAACTTTCTTTAATTGACCTCTTAACAAGCTCAGTCATATCTGAACTCTACAAACTCTCATATTTTATGTACTTAACTTCAGAGAAATGAACGAAATGAAGATTTCTATGGAAATCAAAATAGAGTAGAAGTAGAACTCATTCTTTTTAATTCAGAACTGATTCAATGCCATTACACACACTAATCGTCTTGTATATACACTCTCTGTTTCCTCTCTATTTTTCTAATATAATTTCCCTGACCTACCTAACCATCTAACTAATTAGACTCCAGCTGGCTATGAGCTGGCAGAGTTGAGGTGTCAACTTGAGATATACCTCCCTTGGATCGCTCTATTCTGGGAGAACTTGTCGAAGAAGATAACATCTTTGTCAGGGATGAATTATTCATAATACTCTATTTTTTTAACTTTCCATTATACGTCGAATTGGTTTAAGATTTTTTTACCATGATCTGTTTAAAATTGATCCTGAATTATTCTAGTTCATAATTTATTTTTTATTTAATTGTCTTTATCAGATCAGTAAATATAATTCTTTGTTCTATAACATGCATGTGTTGTTTAGCATTTTCCCCATTTAAACTGTAGTATTTATTGAATTATTATCTTATAATTTTTAAATTTGTATCAATTTTTGGTTATTTATTAGTTTGTCAAAATTTAAAACATACAAAATTATATTTAAAAACTAAAAAAATTAACTAAAAAACAAAAAATAAGTCAAAACAGAGAGCTCTAATGCCATTTCTTCTTTGTATTTAAACATCCTTCACAACAACGGGCTCTGATGCCCCTTCTCCTTGCTAGAAGCCTAAATTCTATGGTCTGCTACAGTCCACATGTTTTGGTTTTTTTTTTTCTTAGGTGAATTTTCTTTTAATTTTTAGATATAATTTTATACTTTTTAAATTTTTTTCGTCGAGACGCACCAACACACTCTAAAAAGTTGACGAAAACATAACAAATACCAAAAAAAAATAAAAAAATAAGTTAATCTAGGCCAAATAGTTAGACTTAATCTTTTTCCTTTGTACTCTTATCCAATTATAGTGTCTATGCAAAACTCCCGTACAGAATAGCGTAACTTTAAGCAACCCTATCATTTCAACAAAAATACTTGTATGTTGCTGCGATTATGAAGACCTTTACCTCGCATGCATCATTCTAAATGAACTTTCGTTTAAAATTCCCATTTATTCATCATGTTCTGTATTTCTTAAAACTGTAACTCGTGTTTCTTTTAATCTTTTGCTGTTGCCGGGCATGTATTCTTGAAGAGTCCGTCATGTCCTATTGTCACAAATGTAGAGAGTTTTTTTACAATCAAACCTAGACTATTTGATATTGATTTAGAATCTCTTTATCGATTCCTCGTAATCTTATTTGAAGAGTGCTCCTTCAAGCTTGGACTTCTCGAACCTTTTGATTTGCTTGTTGGAATCCTTCTGAAATGAACTTTAGGACGCCTTTGAACTCTTTCAAAGGTCTTAACAAGATATTAAAACAGTTTGAAGATTCTTGAGACAAGTTCAATCAAGAAGATTAATCTTTAATTCATAAACTCTCTCAAGATTTCACCCATGTACTATAAACTGATCTCTCAAAAATTTCTCCGGATGTGGTCAATTTTGCTGTAGATGTTCAATATCAAATTCAAAATTTTTTGAACTTTAATTTCTTTAGCTCACTTGAGTGGCCAAATGATACTTGCAGTATCTTGATTGCATGCCTAGGACAGATTGCAAGGTCTTTTTTTCTCGCTCAAGTGGTCTACCAAATTATGCAAAATCTAGTTTCTTTGATTAAATCAACATCGAATTCAATTAATCTAACTTATTCTAGAAAATTTCTGACTATATCTCAATCCAATCAACTACGAATTTGATTTGAGCCACAACTTTAACAAAATTCAATTCCAACTGAATCTAAACCTAACTAAATTCAAAGTTCAATTTAATTAAAACTAAAATTTCCAAGGTCAACTTAATAACTTAAGAACAAACAATCTTTCCTTTTTGGCAATTCTACGGCAAAACTATCAACGTTATGATGCATCAGCCCAAACTTTATCAATTCAAAGATCAATATAAATCTACAAGCAACCAGAAACTCAAAAAAACTCGTGGAACGTTTTAGCATTAAAGAATTCAACAAAAATTAATAGCCATCCACATAAACCATTCACATGCACATCCATTCACAAACATCCATCATAGCTAAACAAAGCCAGAATACTCCACAAAGTTTGTGACTATCTATCCAAGAACAAACTAATTAACCACCATAAAGTGCGTAAACATTCCCAACAAATGAATAAGAGACAAAAGTAATAGCTATTGTAAAATGGTTTAGAAAGATAATAGTTTTTTGCGATGTTTAAAGCAAAAATTAAGTGAGCTTCACACCTTATTTAATGTGGGTCTTAAAGTGAAAGTTGTTCACAAAGATTACATTGATATAATTTGTTTACCTAAATCATTAATGGAGTGAATAAAATTTGGGTCCATAAAGATTCACTTGAGTTTAAGAGATTGAATTTGAGTCCCATATAGGAAACTTAGAAGAATCCTAGTGGGTATATGAAACCCAACTTTGGTTAAGGGTTTGGGCCCCAAGGGGTACCAAAGTATTATCTTTGAAGTGGGCTTTAGTCCATTTACCACAAACGTGCGCGCGCCGCTTGCCTATCTGGCCTGGCCCAATCTTGGGTTCGGGAGCCGTGGGCTTGTGAGCCTCCTTCTATTAGGCCAAATTTATTTAAGTAATTTAATTTACTTAAAATTAATTTTAATTCCTAAACACAAGGTGCTGGTTCGGACCCGACTAGACGCGTTCGGTTCAAAGCGAACAGTCACGCCCGATCAGTTTAGTCTGGGCGGACGCAACCAATGATCCGACTGGTATGATTTTGCACTTGTTCGGCTACTCTAAAAAGGCACTCTATGCCTATAAATTCAGAGGCCTTCCTTGTAACTCACTTAGAAAAATTCATATTCTTCTTGTCATTTTGTCCAATTTCTTTCGTTCCAGAAAGTTCAAACACTCTGTGGTTTGCTGTGCACTCAAATTGTCGTACTTCTTTCATGTGCGTTGGCCATTATATCCTAGGAGATGAGCGTCCAACAATCGAAAGTAATGAACGAGGGCGAATATCGTCTTAAGAAGATAGTGTAACATTGGACTCGGCCATAACCGGTACCTTAACGACTTTATTCGTTTCGGCAACTAAACTGTAATTGTCTTAATCCTACTATTTTTTTATTTACATTCTGCCTAACTTAAACAAGTTATCAACAGATTAGTTTTATCTGTTATACTTTATTTTTATACAAATACATTTTTGCGGTAGATTTCAAACAATAATCTTAAGACGATATTCTGATTTCTTAATAAATCAGTTTACTGTAAATTATTTCAATATATCATATCTTATTTGTTTGTTTGTTGTATTTTGTACAGCAAATCAAATGGCAGACGGAAATGTAAATGACATTTTGATAGGTACTGGTGTACAGAATGTCGTTGTCCTGGCACCACTATCGACTGCTATCCCTACTTCTATTCCGGTCCATCATGGAGAAAAATCAAAAAAATTTAATGGGACTGAGTTTAAGAGATGGTAGCAAAAAATGTTGTTTTATCTTACAACTCTGAATCTGGCAAAGTTTTTGCAAGAAGATTCTCCAGTTTTGAATGAGGATGAAGCAGACCGATAAGTTATCGCTGCGGTTAATGCTTGGAAGCATGCAAATTTTCTTTACAGGAACTATATCCAGAATGAGTTGGACAATACATTGTATAACGTGTATAGTCCATTGAAGACGGAAAATGATATTTGGGATTCATTGAAAAAAAAGTACAAAACGGAAGATGACGACAAGAAAAAATTCGTTGTTGGTAGATTTTCATTATTGGTAGATTTTTTGAGTATTTAATGTCTGATTCCAAATCCATCATCAATCAAGTGCAAGAACTATAGATGATCCTTCATGAAATCCATGCCGAAGGGATGTCTCCCAGCGAGTCTTTCCAAGTGGCGGCTATCATTGAAAAATTACCACCGTCTTGGAGGGATTTTAAGAATTACTAAAGTACAAACGCAAGGAGATGTCTTTGGAGGACTTTATTGTAAGACTCATGATAGAGGAGGATAACCACATTGTGGAAAAAAAGGAGAAATCAGGCTTCTCATTTCAAGGCCAAGGCAAATGTGGTTGAATAAGGACAGGGGCAGAAAGAAAAAAAACGCAAACAACCCACGAAAAGTATAAAAGGTGGTGACTCTAGTAAATTCAATGTCAAGCCAAACCAGGCCACAGAGTAACGGATTGTAGGAATCACAAGACTGAAGGTAATGCTAGCAAAAAGCCAAGACGTGCACAGGTCAATGTAACTGAAGTAGAGAATTTGTCTCAAGACATGTCTGACATAAGTCTGTCAGTGTTTGTGTTAGAAGTCAATCTGGTGGGATCCAACTCCAAGGAATGGTGGGTAGAAACTGGTGTTACACGCCATGTTTGTTCCGACAAGCAGATGTTCACTATCTATAATACAGCAACATCGGATGAACAACTTTACATGGATAACTCTTCGACTGCACGGGTTGAAGGACAAGGAAAATTAGTGCTGAAATTGACTTCGGGCAAAGAGCTTAAGCTTAACAATGTGTTACATGTGCCTGAAATTCAAAAGAATTTAGTGTTAAGATCTTTGTTAAGTAAGAATTACTTTAAGTTAGTATTTGTTTCCAACAAATTTGTACTTTGTAAGGATGGGGTGTATATAGAAAAATGTTATCTTAGCGATGGTCTTTTTAAGATAAATGTACTCACAGTTGTTTCAAAAATTAATAAGATCACATCTTTTGCTTATTTGTTTGAATCTAATTTTATATGGCATAGTAGATTAAGACATGCCAATTATGATTCTATATGCAAATTAATTAACATGAATTATCTTCCATACTTAGTATAGATACAAATCACAAATGTGAAGGATGTGTAGAGGCTAAGTTAACTAAGCCTTCTTTTCAGTCAGTAAAGAGAAGTATGGAGTCTTTAGAACTAATCCATCTAGATATTTATGATTTGAAATTTGTTCAAACACATGAAGGCAAAAAGTACTTCATAACTTTTATTGATGATTGCTTCTATATTTATTTATTGAGAAGTAAAGATGAAGCATAGAAAGGTTCAATGATTATATAAATGAAGTTGAGAATCAACTTGACTGAAAAATTAGAAGTATAAGGAGTGATAGGGGTGTAAATATGAATTACCATTTGGTGAGTTCTATTCTCAACATGGGATTATTCACCAAACCTCAGCACCATATACTCCACAACAAAATAGAGTTGTGGAATAGAAAAATAGAACTTTAAAAGAAATGATGAACACTCTGCTAATAAGTTCTGGTTTACCCAAGAATTTGTGGGGAAAGCGATTCTATCTACCAACTACATTCTTAACAGGATACCACATCAAAAGACAAATAAAACTCCTTATGAATTATGGAAAGGTCGAACATCTTCCTGTAGATATCTTTGAGTGTGGAGGTGTTTAGCAAAGGTGGCTATTCCAGATCCTAAAAAAGTTAAAATATGACCTAAAACTGTTGATTGTATATTTATTAGTTATGCAAATAATTGTAGTGATTATCGTTTTTTAGTTCATAAAAGTGATAATTCAGATGTACATGTACATACTATCATCGAATCAGTAGTTGCATTATTTTTTGAGCACATATTTTCTTGCAAAGAAACACGTGACAAAAGTTTCGTAAAGTGAACTTATGATACTACTTTTGGCAGTAACAAAAATCTAGATAAAAGTGATCTAGAAGAGAGGGATATCGAATAACTTAGATGAAGTAAGAGGGTTAGAACTCCAACATCATTTGGACCTGATTTTTTGACATATTTGTTAGAAAATGAGCCTCAAACCTTTAAAGAAACTATGACCACTTCAGAAACTCTTTTGTGGAAAGAGGTAATCAACAGTGAAATAGAATCCATACTGCAAAATCATACCTAAAAATTGGTTGATCTCCCACCCGGTAGCAAACCACTTGGATATAATTGGATATTCAAGAAGAAAATGAAAGCAGATGACTTAATAGATAAATACAAGCCAAGGCTTGTAGTAAAGGGCTACGACAAACAAAGGGAGTAGATTATTTTGACACTTATTCACCGGTGACAAAAATTACTTCCATTAGAATGTTAATCGCTATAGAGTTTTGTTTAACCTTGAAATCCAACAAATGGATGTAAAAGTAACTTTCTTAAATGGTAATTTAAACGAAGAAATTCACATGGAACAACCGGAAGGTTTCATAGTTATAGGTAAATAAAAGAAAGTTTGTAAGCTTGTTAAATCCTTGTATGGATTAAAACAAGCACCAAAATAATGGCATGAGAAATTTGACAATGTAATAATGTCAATTGGATTTAAGATCAATAAGTGTGATAAGTGTGTTTACGTGAAAAACACATGAAAGGACCATGTCATTGTTTGTTTATATGTGGATGACATGCTCATTCTTGGAAGCAATGATGACATGATCAAATCCACTAACAAAATGTTGAATTCAAAATTTGACATGAAGGACATGAGAGTTGCAGATGTTATATTAGGGATGAAAATCACTAAAACATTTGAGCGATATGTATTATCTCAGTTACATTATGTTGAGAAAATACTTAACTTGTATGTACTGCTCTTCTATTAAGGGGAGATTGATGAGATCTAGAATATCAAAAGGATTTTGAGAGGGTTTGAGATCATCTCTAGGTTAAAAATCAATTTCAAGAAGTCCACTGTATGGGGGGTGGGAAGGGAGGATAATCTCATAGTAGAGGCTACTAGGATTCTGGGGGTGTAAAGTTACACGTTTGCCCTTCAATTACCAATTACCTAGGCCTCCCTTTGGGTGCCAACCCCCTTCGAGTTAATACCTGGAGACTAGTCCTCGACAAAATCAGACTAAGATTAGCAAGCTGGAAAATGAAAATCTTATCTGTGGGTGTGAGATTAACCCTAATCAAAGTTGTTCTTACCAACGTGCCTATCTATTTTATGTCCATTTTCAAATTACACTATAGAGTAGCTAAGGAAATGCAAAGGATCCAAACTAATTTTCTTTGGGGAGGAGATGATAACCACAAAAAGCTTAGTCTAGTGAAGTGGAGTGGTAAGCCATAGAGACCAAGGGGGACTAGGTGTCAGGGAGTGCAAGTTGATGAACAACGCCCTTCTACTAAAATGGTGGTTGAGGTTTTGCTACGGATTAGGTGTCAGGGAGTGCAGGTTGATGAAAAATGCCCTTCTACTAAAATGGTGGTTGAGGTTTGCTAAGGAAAAGGATAATCTTTGGAGACAAGTTATTCGTGATGTGAATAAATTAGATATAGAATCCTGGACTCCTCATTCAGGCACTAGATTGAGAGGTTTATCGATTTGGAAAGGGATTCTAAGTGTCCAATCCAAAGCTCCCCAAACCTTTGGGATCTTCATGGATCATCTTAGGCTGATAGTAAAGGAAGGGCTAAGATCCTTGTTTGGGGCAGCTAGAGTGGAGGAAGGAGTACTTCTTAGAAGAAGATTATTTTCATGGGAGGAAAATGAATTTCAAGAAATACAGACAATATGGGAAAGTTTGGGGATTGAAAGATCAGAGGGAGAAGAAGGAATAAAATGGCAATCAAACTCAGGGTTATCGTTCTCGGTTAAAGACATATATGGGGTAGGTCATTGTACTCAAGATCTAGTTAAGCCTAGAAACCCCCAACCCCAACCCCCACCCCCCCCCCCCCCCAAAGGGGGTTGGAGAACA
>JABCMJ010000008.1:0-33299 GCA_014822125.1 Arbutus unedo
CATGTTTACGTATCCCACTACTATCACGTATGGAAGTATGTAATGCTCGCAAATGATACAAACTACGGGATACATTCGCCCATCCCATGACTGTTGACTATATAACTCAAGTCGGTCTTTGTCTTCCGAGTCTATGCTGGCTAACTTGCGGTAGTGTCGCTTGTCTAATTGTGTGGCCTCATACCCTCCGGTGCGTATGGATCGGTAAGTAACACATGAATGTCAGGGTTCTTGTCTGAAAAAGACACAAGCTGGTTCATCTTTTTTCAATTGAAAGGTGTGACTGTACTTTTAGTATGGTTTTTGCAACTGTCATCGCACCTTTAATAATTCCTCGTGCAGTGGATGGTATGCGAAGTCTTTATTTGCTTTCTCAATGACGTGTATGATGGCTTCCCTTACTCCGTCCATCAGTAACATTGGAATCAAACCAGTGTATGGCAAACGTCATCCTCTGAGTCAAAGTTAGATTTTATTGAAGGTATCCTATATCGAAATTATTAGAGTTTTCATGACATTCAGTAAAAATAATAATTTTGATAAAAATGGTAGCTAATAGTAATTATGACGTTATCTACTTGAGTCACGTTATCAGAACTAGATGCTATCCAATAACCTGAGATCGAGAAGTGATGAACCTAAAGCTCTGATATCATTTGTAGCCAACCGATTTTCGGAACTGTTAATAAAAGTATAAAGTAATTTTAAAATATTTATCATTTCATGAAATAAAGGAAAAATTACAAATCTATTTGGTACATCCTATGAGATGGAAAGATTAAATCTGACTAAAGTGGGATGCATTTCAAAATTTTGTTCAAAAAGTGAAATACAGTGCATCTGCCCTTTGTAACTAAGGCTCGAAGAAGTCTCTTTCCAAGGAGTTGTACATATCCTGAAGCTATTCCATCATCTTCGATACCTAGCATGAAATGTAAAGGGCAAAATAATATTCACCATGAGCTATGACGCCTAATAAGTTACCCTACCCTTAAATCTTTTTTGAATCTTTAAGACAATGAAGTAAACATGATAAGCTATGCGCAATTTATATGGAAAGCAGTAACACATTAGTACAAGAATTTAAATAATTATTGGGATGTGATATCATTTCTAAGTCCATACGTAAATCCTTAAGTATTCGTCGTTTGTACACAAAATAACGATAACGACCTCCATGCTAACCATACTTCTTAACTTCCATGCTCCCAACTGTCATGTTCATTTTCGTCACGTTCCCAATCAATACGTTCTCCCGAGATCTTATATTTTTGCATATTGTGCCAAGAACAAAAATACATCCCAAATTCACTTGACGACCACTAGACTATATCAAAGGGCACGATAAGGCTAAATATAACACGGCGCGAACACTATTTGGCTAAATACATGACACGGCTAAACGCATAGCTTGGCTAAATAAAATGCTTAGGTCATCACACCTCTCGCTCAGTCAAAGCTCGACTCAAGTCACATTACAGCTAATGACAACTATAAGTACTCTCACAGAGAATAAGAGCCACAACAATTCTTCATTTCACAATTTCCAACAGTTTTTCCAGTAGGGGCATCCACATGATATCCTAATAGCAAATGTCCATCTACGTTTTCAAAGTCCGCATATATGTCAAATAGTTAATCATGATACCAAGATAATCATTTGATCTATTCACATAGTATTGAACACGTAATATCATGGCATAACAAAATGAAATAGTGATTCATAGATTTTGAACAATATTCTATTTAAGATCTATCAAGATAGCATGACATAATGATAATTGAAACGAATATCATGCAATGGTGTGTAGGTGTTGTGAAGCATATAAGTGTTCTGAACTAGGCAAAATTAGGTTTTAGTGGGAAGTTCATCCGGTTGGTGGAGGGTGGGTCATCCGGTTCATATATGTGTTTCCAAGGCAAAATGATAACCAGTGGGGAAATGCCATCAGGTTGGATATTTTCAGTTCATCCAAATGGAGATGGTTCTAAGACCAATATGACTTTTAATGTTGGAACTCATCTGGTTGGATGTTCTCGAGTCATCCGGTTGGGGTTTGTCTTCTTAAAGTCAGATGGGATGCAGTTGAGGTTCTCATCCGGATGAATGAAAGTGGTCATCAGGATGAAGTATGATTTTCTTAGGCAAAATAATGGTTACATACTATAAACCTTGAACGTTTTTTAATTAATAGTTGTATTTTCCAAAATGATTAATTGAGCGAACATCAGAGGTTTCGGGTCCGAGATTGTTAAAATGACAATGGCAAATTTTTTTCCTTGAATTTCAATTTACAATATCATAAATTCAATGTACCACTTCAACTCCAAATATTCTATAATTTTACAGGAATGTAGTTCAATACATTGTGAATATTTCTTATGAAGGGCTCGAGACTTGGAGGTGTCTTTGTGTTGGGCAAAGCATGGAGATAAGAGAATTGTTAAAATCTGACCCAGTTTACTAAAATATCGATTCACGGAGTTCTAGAGGTTCAAATGAGTTGGTTAAAATCATAGGTGCAAGCTAACACAGTAATCTATCATCCTACAAAATTTGAGGTCATTCCAAATCGTGTAGCATTCAATTATTGCTCCGAAGTTCGGGTAAAAAATCTGTCTAAAACAGAACATGTCATTTACGGATGTGAAGCTCATTTGCTTGGATTGGTTAAAGTCATCCGGATGAGATGTGTTTTCTATGACATAATGGAAATCTGTAAGGGCCCAACCCATAATATGAAAAATTAAGAATTTAAAATTTCGATTAATGGAATGATAAGAGTACAAGTCGGAATTAATTATAGAATGAGGGATTTAATTGAGAACTATTCAAATTTAATTTAGCTTTTGAAAATTAATACTGATTAGGGGATCTATGATGTAATTAATCTTAAGTTGTAGCCTAAGTATTAAGGAGTGCCTACACTAGATTATTTTACTTGAAGAGATATGTGGCAATCGTTAGGAGTTTTTACAGTGCATGGTTTAGGTGGCTGAAGATAGGAAACTCAATTGAACACCTCACAAGAGAGGTGTCAAACCATGAAGAATCTCAGATAATTTTAAAAACTCACCGCAACTTCCTAAAACCATTTCCACAACCAAAATTTCAGAGCTACAAAAAGAGAGAGAGAGAGAGAGAGAGAGAGAGAGAGAGAGAGGCTCTGTTGAAGAAGACAGTAGAAGAAGATGAAGGAAGCCATAATCAACTACTGTGACGTTTAGAAAGTTGAGTTTTAGCTACGAAAGGTATAAATTCAACTTCTAAACAAATGAATTAGAACCCTAGAATAATGATTTCAACTCTATTGTGAGTTATAGAGGTGCTATTAGAGTTTATAAAATCTAGAATGGAGGAAATTTAACTCTGTTTCGTCACTAAGCAGTGACCAGTTGACTGGTCGACCATCCACGGTCGACCACCCCCTGTTAGCCGGTCAACGGCAAATAGAAAAAATAAAAATTTTGCTTGGTTTTCAATGTTTAACCCATCTAGGGACTTGGATTCCTAATTTATTATAATAAGGGTCATTTTGGGGAACCATAATCAATGGACACAGGATCTCGAGACCCTTGATAACTAATAGAATCGACCTTTGTTGTCGCTGATCAACAATCGATTAACCACCCCTATTGTCTGGTCGACCGAATGTAGACCAGAATGAAATTTCATTTGGTTTTTGATGAATAGCATGTGCAAGGCGTTATCCATCTAATTTAACATTATAAGAGGGACTTTAGGGGAATTTAGTTAGCAAACCCGAGGTTCCAAAACTCCTGATTTAATCATGAGATCAAGTAATAGGAATGTGGCCATGGTTAGACCATGAGCGTTATAGTTTAAAAGTTACTTTATACTTGGCGACAAGTTACTGAGATGTTTGATAATCTGACTATAGAAGATCAGATTGACGGTGAACATTGATTGAAAGAGTTTCTACAATACTCGGTTAAAAAGGTGAGTTCAAGCATACGATATTTAGTTGTAGTTCGTTTAAGCATTCGAAGCATGTGATTTCCTCAATACATGAATTAAAGATGTCTTGAGCATGTTTACAATTGAAAACTCTTGATTTGATGAGCCATGTAAAAATTAAGGAATATAAATAAAATACGTGAATTAAATGTTCAAACGGTGCCCTGGTCCGCTAGGGGGTTATAATATAACGCTGAGGAATAGGATGGTTATTGTGGCCAATACGGTTCTATGGTTGACGTCATACTAAGAATATATGAAAAGGGGGTCGCTCCCACCTACGAATAATTGGCAATCGTTGGACTACAAAACTTGTAAATGGAAACTTGACAACTGATACTAAATAAGATGAAATTAGCTATTACTTCTTATGGTCTTAACAACAATTCATGATATGCATTCTAATACTAATATTCATACTATTGCATATTTAATAGAATTATATGACAAACTTGTAAATACTATATGTTTGAATTCACACTAGCATTACTAATGGATGTTGTTATATAACATGTCAGGTTAACATGAGTAAGAAAATCAACTTTAAAAGACATTGGACTTAGTAGTTCTTTTTGGGATGCTAGTAAGAACTTTTTATATATTGTAATATACTATTTAGATCGATAGTAACTTGTACTTTTTGAACAGGCTAAATGCAGGGTTGTAATAATATTTTGGGTTGTATGTTAATAGTTATGCACGTTCTTTGGTTTTGACGATGTTGTCATTATTCTGCTATATGCTTAATAACTTTGAAATTTTTTACACCTATAATTTGATTATTTCACGGTAATATTTGACTAACATTAGTAAGACCTTAGTGACTTTACTCACTGGCCGATCACTAACCCATCCTATCCTGGAATGGGTCGTGACAAAATCAACTGGTTGGATGATTTTGACTCATCCAGTTAGATATTTTAATTCCTAAAACAAAAACAAGACAATGGGATAGCTCATCCGGTTGGTTGGGTTTGGCCATCCAGTTGTAATATGTCGTCTTTCTTATTTTCAATAGTTTTCCTCCATTAAAGCTATGTCAAACTTTCAAGAACAATCTAATCATCAAAGTAGATTCAAAAACGAGGGAACTTACCTCTAATTGATGAATGAAAAAAGGATTTGGATGAATTAGATTGAAATTGAACTTCGTTGGTTTCCTTCCTTCTTGATCTAATGCTCAAGAGGAAATCAAAGAGGATGGAAAGAGGAGAGGAGATGGAGTGAGGGAGGTTTAAGCTGCCATAGATGTGATGTCTATGGTAGGCTGGTTTGAGGTTCATTGTGGACTGATGGGAGGTTGTGGCAAGAGTACGTGTGGAAGGAAGGGGACAATGAAGTGAACAGTAAATCTGGGAGGGGTGCACATGGGGTTTAGACGGGTGGGTTTTGGTTGGGATATGTTATACATATGACTCGTGTATCTATGTATATCTCATGTATGTGTGTGTATACACATATTGAACGGTTCGAATCATCAATATTTGATCAGAAAATGAGAGGTCTTTATTTTAGCAAAATAAAACATCCTTTATTAAAAGCTTATTTTACACACACACACATATAACCAATTATCCATGTATATAGAATGCTCTGTATATGTATGGTATAATCACAAATACGTATGTAATATCAACGTACATGTATGTGAATTCGATTTGAACATGCAAAATAAATTAAACTACTTGGAATTTAATTTTAATTGCAAATTTTTTATTTAAAATTTTGAGTCCTCACACAAATCTCATGCTCTACTAACAAAATAGTGCTATGCAAAGCAAAATCAACTCCCCGGAAAATGTTAATTCAAGATGAGGCACTTAAAAAATCAAAAAAGAAGCAGCTCAAACCAAAAAAATTATAACCATAAATGGAAGGGATTTGATTTTCACACACCATTTTTGTCCATTTGCATTTTTTGTTTTGTTTGTATTATAGAAAGTTCCTGAAATAACTTCTATTAAACACAAGAGAAGCATAAAAATTATTTAATATAAAGATATTTCAGTAACTTTAGATAATAAAGACAAAAAAAAAAGTACAAATAGACAAAGAAAAGTGAATGAAAATCAGTCTTCTTAATAAAATCTACAAAGTTTTCGGAGGAACACAAATTCGAAGGAAAGCGAAAGCTCCATAAAAGGAGAGAATCATTGTTGTCAGCTCAAACTTTAGGCTGTATTTGAACGTGAAATTACTACGAACTTGTAGGGGAGAAACGAGACGAGGAAAAAGATGTTTGCGCCTTGAGCTTCAATTTGACCCAACTTACTTATTATTAAGCAAATTTTATCTTTATTCAAAACAAATTCGCATTTATTATTTTGACTTTAAATATTTGTAAATTATTAGTCCGTTATGAATCTACAAAAGTATAGAATTATATCCAAAAATTAAAAAAAAATCACTAAAAACGAAAAATAAACACAAAAATTAAGAGCCAAACATGGCCTTAATTTCAGAGACTGTTAACACCAATTAATCCACCATCCATCTTGTTGCCATATCTGATGAGTTTTTTTCCACCCGTACCAAACATGTTCTTGCCTTTGCTTTTCAGAAAAATCTACGAAAACATGTTTAGCCTTTCGGAAACAGAGAACGGGCAACAAAACCAAATGACCTAATCTTAAGAGGACAAAGCCAAACTAGGCAAGTCAATGCTCCTAGTTGTAACCATCCCAGATGCAGATTAAATGAAATGTTACCAAAAACAGAATTTTGTGAAGCAGTCATCATGATTCATGACCCTAAATTTAAAAACAACATAATTAGGTTGTGAAAGCCAGCCGTACAAAATGATTTAAGAATACTGTCCTAGATATAATAAAAGGTTCAACTCTCCGGAATCCCCTAGAATCACAATATACGCTTATCGGCTGTGTTTGGATAACAGAATTGGATAGGAACTCATGGAGAAACAAGAAATTGAAGGGGGAATGGTAGGGAAAACCCATGGACGCATTTGATTACCTTTTCCAGCGCCTTTCCTTTTCCCTAGGCCAATCTTTACCCAAATCCAAGATACAAACACAGGCTTAAACTCATAGATTGATAGAGACCAGTTATTCCACCACGCCATCCCTTATAAGTTCTTCCACCCCTTTCTTCAGTCTCTTTGCAGCAACTTCACATTCTTCTACTCTCAGCATTCCATACGTAATCCGAACACACCCGCTCATGCCGCATGCAGACCCTGGCAGGAGCAGCACACCGTGTCTCCTAGCAAACCAACAAACGACTTCAATATCATTGGGGCAGTTCTCTGGCAGCTTTGCCCAAAAGTAAATTGCACCTTCTCCACCTTTCACCGCATCCTCTCCAAGAGGAGAAAGAGCATCTCTGAGGAGTTCTTTGTTTCTTTCAAGGCTTTTGACTTGGGTTTGGACCCACTTGCGCCCAGATTCTAAGCAGGAGAGAGCCACATACTGTGAAATCATAGACGTGCAGATAGCCACATTGTCTTGAATCTTTAGAAGCTGTGTTAGAAGACCCTCTGCCTCCAATGAGTAAGCTATCTGCATCCAAAAAAAATAAATAAATAAGCAAGAGACACCACACGTTTCACCACATAATTATTGCTCTGCAACAAAATACAATTATTTAAAAACATGGCCTTGTCATTTAGATTTCAACAACAAATTTTCACTGTAAGTGAGCAAGATAAGGGTCACAAACAAACTCAAAATGATTGTAAAGTGGATAAACTAGAAAAAGGAAATAAAAAGAAAAAAAAAATTAGGATAACTACAGCATGATGCCAACTCTAAAGAAGAAGAAGAAACAAATTTGTTCGTGAAATGTGATGAGCAGACAGTAGTGCTACACGCACAACCTTTCGCACACAGATTCAAACACTGATGTGTCCGCAACCGTTGGATGCAAGTGGGGCCCTCATTATTTTGTGGGCTCCACATGCATTCAACGGTTCCAGACACATTTGTGTCCTGCTCAGTGCACATAAGTTGTGTGCACAGACTTTCTCAAATATGACAACACTTTCTGTTCCGTGTGAGAAACAAACAATTTTGCGAACCATGTAGCCAAAACTTTTGGTATCAAGAAATGGGCATTGCTTATTGCTGAGAGAAATGGCATAAGCAGACTGATGGAATTATTCTCAAGAGAAATGTTGTCTAAAATCCATGGATGCGAGAAGTCCACTTACATATCCAACTCGCCATCCCATCATTCCGTACGCTTTTGAGAAAGAAAAAAGATTAATAACATGACTCCCCTCCACGCAGGAATGCTTAAAGCCATCATATACAAAGTACCTACAAGAAAAAAATCTCATGATCACAGGTCAATCATGTAGTTCAAGCATTCATGTATAACTTTCAAGAGAGTATCCAAGTACAGTAAAAGTTTTGTACATGTAATTGTGTCTAAATTCGCACTCAATGGTACATTAGTGTGGACCCAAGACTAGCACTCTCACTAAATTCATCATCTTGATGATGATTAATGGTTGGACCACTGACCATGAGAACTGAAGATCAATATAGGTTAAGGAGCCAAGTGCATGTTTTGTACCAAGAAAAGTTGATCACTTAAAGGAGAAGAGAAAACTTTACATTGTATTGACAACAAAGAAATTTTCACTTTTCATGTTTTTGATGAATTCCTTATATTCATATGAAGATTTAACTCATTTTACTAGTTTTAACAGCAACGTGCAACCAAACTGGATGAGAAGTAGAAATCTCATGAAAATTAACCATCTCATGAATATTAAAACCTCTTTATTTTCTGCACATAGCCATGTAATGTTTGCAGATTTTATGATTGAATACACATCTCAGTTGGTACTTTGTATATGTATCACTAAATCATGCTTTCTTCAGAACTCCAGTTGATTTTTATGAATAAGCAAGAGCTTAACCCTACAATGCGTGTTCGTTTATGTCAAACAATTCAGTTGATTATCCAAAAAATAGCAACTTCTATGAACGAAAGATACAAGTGGAGGCTGTGTAAGAAGACGCAACAGCCTTATTCTTCTAGAAGATATAGCTGCAGAGATAAATGGAAAAGAAGATGGAATTACCCAAAATAAACAGGTTCAAGGAAATGGTGCAGATTTTCTAGCAGTATTGACCAATAATTTATCAGCTGCCATATTTAAGATAAAGATGTTATTTACTCACTCGTATGCATTATCTATCACAAGCCAAGAGCCAGCCCTTCCGCAGATTTCTGAAATTTTCTAATTAAAACAAGCAGACTAGTTAGGGTAACTTAAGGTAATAAATAAAGAAAAGTTATGGAGGTTCTTCCAAAGTGATGAACTTAAATGGATAATAACTATCACACAGTGGGAGAGAGAGGGAGAGAGAGAGAGAGAGAGACCTTGAGAAGAGGCTCTGGAATGCAGATCCCTGATGGATTTCCTGGATTTACAATAGAAACAAGCTTTGGGACTGGCTTATTGTCTGAAAGAGTCTTCTCTAACCATTCTAAAAGAAAGTTTCCACAAAAATCATTTGGTCATGCTACAGTTTTGTACAAGAAAAAAATCAGGAAAAATGGGGATAGCATACAACTGTGCACTATGCAGTGATCCGATTATGAAAAGATAATACATGTTCTTTATGCCAAAAGATTTCATGGTCCTAAATACCTTGCTCCATTTTTTTAGTTCTAAGGGAACAGAGGAAAAGGAATAAGATTCTAAACCCTCATGTGTTCCATTCTTTCTGTTTCCATTACTTATAATAGTCTAAAGGGTAAATTTTCATAAACATCGCCTTGATTCTGGTAGAATCACACTGCACACCTCTGTATTTTCTAAAATCACACTGCACATCCTAGCTTTTTTGTTCTACGTAACATTCAAGTCTACTTGCCATATTAAATAAAAACATAAGTTCATATATTAAATACCCACTAAACTTAAGTTCATACCAAATTCCATTTTTAGTGGAAATCACTTTTACTTTTGTTGATCTATTCAAATGTAATTTTTTTGGTCATTATTTTCATCATTTTATAGTCTTGATGAGAGGAATAAAAAATATGCAATTTTTTAACAAGTTTTGAAAAGATAAAATTAATTTTAAAAATGAAGAATTTTGAGATTAGTAAAGTTTTTGAAAAACTTTCATGATTTTTTTTTTATATTTTAGGTTCCTCTTCCCGAGTCGAATCAATAATCCTATAAAATTTAATGTAAAACTTACGAAAGAGAATTTTTTAAACAAAATTCTCCAAAACTTTAAGACCAGTGGGTATTTAATGTATGAATTTACATTTTGTATTTTTACAAACATAAGGTATCAACTATGTAGAAAAAGAGTGTCAACAAATAAAAGGTATTAAAGGCATTTCCACACCATTGTATAAATAAAAGGGTAAAATAGGCATATTATGACAAGTGAACTTGAATGTTACATAGAATAAAAAAGTAAGGGTATGCAGGTGATTTTAGAAAATATAGGGGTATTCAGTGTGATTCTACTAGAATCGTGGGAGTGTTTCTGAAATTTACCCTGGAGCAAAGTTCCCAATTGTTTTCATGGTTAGAGACTATATTTTCGTTTTGCATCTCCTCCACTCTCTTACCATATAAAGACAGGAAGAGACTTAGAATTCTAAACTTATGAGCAGGTAAACTAGCATAACAAAAAGTAATATCAGCTCATCTGGTCAAACCTGCATCTGGGAGAAGTGTCATGGGATCACTGGGACCGACCAGTATGTTACTGATGCCAGTCATCTTGAAGGACATATATGCATTGAAGAAGTACGGTGCAAACAGTACAACAGAATCCTCAACGTCACATAGTGAAAGCACAAGATTCAGAAATCCCTGCCAAGTATAATCCATTCAAAACCAGCACAGACTGGGAAACAGGCGCCAAGACAGCCAGGAACAAAAAAGAGAAGTTTGACGAAAAGACTGAATGATAGATACATAAATGTGATTCCAGCCGTCGTTACAGTCAACATATGATTGTCAGAAACTCTTAATAGGATTGGAAATAAAGACAAATTCTATTAGATGAAAGTTAAGAACAAATTATGGCACTTCTGAGTTCGATACATATGCATGTCGTAGTGACAGCTAACCGACAACCGAGGGAACGAGTACCATGAAATTACTCCTAATTGTTGTCATTTGTTGAAGCAAGCTTATCGGTAGAAATTGCAGACTACGCAATAAATCATATGAACCTTGAGTAATTATAAGGAATTTAAGGTATAATGAAAGCACTATTAGCAAAAGAAAAAGATGAACAAAAACATGAGGGAAACTAAGTTTACATATCTTACCCCTAGGCTCCTAGCTTAAAGGCAAATAAGTATTCAATCACCAGATCCATTACTGATATTTAAAGGTTTTGGAAAGCTCAGCCCAATGTCATGCCATCTATCCAGCTAAGTTTTGATTGCCTTCTCCCAAGTTCAGGTAACACACAAATTCTTAAAATAAACATCCCAGAGAGCAAGTTCACCCTCACTATACTCTCTTCATACAAACACTAGCATCTTCAAGTCCCATCACAACACCAAATTTCACTTGTTTAAGGAAACAAATAACATCCCAGAGTCACCACTAAGGCACTAAGGTATAGAAAAAAAAAAACTCTAGCTAGATCCCAAAGTCAATTACTTTTCTACATGTTGTGGCCAAGTTCGAATGTCCAATGCAGTCATATGCAACTTGCCACAATTTAATTACATCTTATGCAAAGGGAGCTCCGCTTTCCCATTTGGTTAGTGCTTTGGATGCTTGTTTCTATCTCATGATATCAGAGTTCGATCACAGATCCATAATAACCTTGAGATATAGGCAAAAGTGCCACATAATATACAGCAGGAATTCTTGATGTACCCACATTGTTCTAGCCAATGATCAATGCAATCTACCTCAGAAATAGAAGTGCAAATTTAATCATCTGCAAAGTGAAGTTTGGGGTACTAACAAAGCAATCACGAAATAGTCATACGCAAACATAATTCTGAAGATATTCATACATCAGCCAAGGAATGAGAGGAAGTAGCACTAGCACCTCATACCTGGTTTGAACCAGCTGTAACCATGACAGAAGATTTTGATAGCTTATTCTCGTGGCGCAGCTGTGAATTCAAAACTTATAAGCAAAGAAAATAAGTAAATTTGATTGCAACAAAGGACACATCTTGTCCAACCCTATCAGATGTATCCATAATAAATTGATTTGTGATCAATATCCTCACATTCACACAAAGATCAAATGCCATAACAGGAGAAGTGGAAAATGTCCCAATTCTGGTTTCTCTGCAATAGGACAAGGAAGTCCTATAGTTAAAATTAATAATACTTCCGGAAGATTACCTTCTGTACTAAAGCCTCTCTGAGTTCTGGAAGGCCTTCATGAGTTCCATAACGACTGGTTGAAATCTCCCATGCTACTTGTTTGGCCCTGTCAAGAGCCTGCTCAGGTGGTTGCCAATAAACTGCCCCCTGCATAACAATGGCGCTAACAGTTGAAGTACACCTCACTATTGGCAGATAAAGCCTTATCAATTAAAAACATGATTTAATGGTTGGAGATGATCGGAAAAAACTATTGCCAAGCCACATAAGCAAGATTCATAAAAAGACTTGGATTATACTTCAGAGATTGAGTTTAAATTATTTAATTTCTCCCTTCTGCTTGAAATCTCTGCAGTATGTTTGGGTGAAAAATACAGTGCATCACATCCAGGCACTGGGGGTGATTTGGATTCGATGTTTGAGGCAAGACATACTTATATATTAATACTGAATCATATTCGAGTAGTCACTATTACGGAAATGGAACACAAATTGTCTTTGTCTACATGAACATACACCTGGAGAGCGCACACGTTTCTAAGGTTGGGCTCTGAAATAAGCACGAAACCCCATTTGTTTCAATGGTTAAGGACCCATACCAATGGTGGGAGTATGTGCATGGATTCAAATTACCAGGTCCATTTCAACCGTGGTAATTATTGGATTATTGTCTAATTGTTTTTTCATCCTTATTTGAATTTTTATTATAATTTTTTGTTTTGCATCAATTTTTTGTTGATTGTTGGTTAGTCTCAACAAGAGATTTCAGAAAAGTACAAAATTATGTCCAAAAACTAAAAAAATCAGAAACTATGAAAAATAAGCCAAAACATTGTCTGTTATTTACTTATTTTTTGTCTTTAGTGAACTTTTTTTAGCTTTCAGATATATATTTATACTTTTTAGATTCCGTTCATCAATACGAACCAACAAACCCCAAAATATTGATGAAAAATAAGAAATACAAATTATTTTTGAATAAAGACAAAAAAAAAAAATTAGTTAATTTTCGCCAAAATTTTCAGGTTATTTTCCATAACATCATCTAACACTTGCATCAACAATAAGACATTAACTACCTTTCATTCAAACAAATTTAGACAACATCACCCATGCTGAATTTTGTCCTGAATTAGAGGCCTCTTGGGCTTAAAAGCACCACATTTCCCGTTCCTATCTTATTTTCTTTCTTCTCCTTTTCAGGAATTCGGTGGATGAGTTAGACAGCTCTAATTTCAAAATCTGGTTGTTTCCATTCGTCAGGAGTTGGTCTGACTTTTCATTTATCCAGTGTTAAGTTCATATTATTAACTAGATAATTAGAGTTGACCTCACATACCAATTTAATATGCAATATGGATCCTTAAAATAACATATACCCAAAAAAAAAAAAATTGGAGACTTTTTTTCTGTTTAATCATCTTCTTGGACTAAACTGATTCCAAGTAATGGTCCCATCTTCCATTTAGTTCTATTCAAAGCCTTGGTTCACAACTCACCCTAAGTTTGAGATTTTTTTACATAGCTCGCTTAACTTGTTCTAGTATCACATGAATCTCACTATAGCAAAGCATGTAGTTCTACTTAAACATCCCCATTGGGCTGTATATTTCCTGAAGTTTGTCTGATTACAGACCCGTTTGCCCTAAATTATTTGTTTTATTCTTTTTTGTCTTTTTCAATTTTTTTCGCTTTTATTGGTTTTGTGTCTTATTTTGTAAATTAGTAGTTCGTCCAGGCGAGAGCAATCTAAAAAGTAAAACTATCACAACCAAGAGCTTGAAAAGTTTACTAAAGATGAAAATAATCCAAAAAAGGCAAACAAAAAAAATATTGGGTCATTTTTGTCTCTTCTAAACTTTATTAAAACTTAGTTAATATTTTTTTACTTGACAAACCAATCCACAAGAATTTGGCACAAAACTAGCAAATGAGAAAAAATTTGAACAAAGACAAAGAATAATCCATTAAAAACAGTATGACAAACCCAGCCTACATGGGCGTTGAACCAAAAAAGAAAAGAACACTGTAAATCATCGAAAAGCATACGAAGCAATTCCTAGCTGACCTTATCCGAAATTTAGAAAATCCTCGCAACCTGGATAAGGTAAAAAATAAAGAATAAGTCTAGGAACACAAACCATTTGTGTACATCTAGACACAGATACATCCACAACCGTTGGATGCAAATGGGGCTCAGTGATTATGGAGGACCTCACGTGCATTTGACGGTTTCGGACACATATGTGTCGGGACATACACGAATGATTTGTGCTCCTAACTTTTTCACATGTCCTTTTAATCCACCTCATGGCTGTTTAAATCTTACACACTTGAAACTATGGATATGCTCTAGAACGAAGACGTAGTGTTGTTACAAGTATAACTGGAACAACAAAAAAGATGCGTTGAAGTGATATAAGGATAAATATAACAGAAAAATAAAGAAGAAACTAATATTTCTGTTTGTTGCTGAACAAAGATAAGGAAGGAAATATAACCTGACCCAGAGGCATTGCATCCTCAGCACTCTTACTCAACTCTGCTAACTGAAGAATCACCCATAAAAAAATCAAATCATATAAAAATCGCTAATGAATAAACGAAAATATGATTTAAATTTTTAGCTCTTTTCTTGATAAATGGACATAAAACAATGAAGCCAATTCCCAAATAAATCCCAATAGTCGGATGATACCTTAACCATGGCTGGAACATCTGTGTCTAGTGCCCTAGCCGCCAGCCTCCCATACGAACCCATGAGACTTTTCCTTAATTACTCCACAAACCGAAGTGTTGGTAGAAAATGAAGAAAAATTATAGACATATGGACCCCGTCGGAGGGCAATGGTGCCGATAACAATCAGATTGCAGGTTAAATGACACAGAACTACAGAAGGTCGCATTTTTATATCATCAGATTGTCACTTCCAGAGAGAGACAGAGGGTTTTTTTCTCGAGCTCTGCTCTGAGAGAGCGTTGTGTTTAGGCATATGGTGCGACCGGTAAGTGGTGGAAACCCTGCTTCACAAAGTTGAAGTTTAGGTGCAAAAGGGAAAAAAATTATTGGGTCAATTTCATCAACACCTCATGAGATTTGAATTATATTCTAATGTAATTTTGCTATATTAATAAAAATCAGCTTAAATTTTGTATCGAACATCTTTAAAAATTAAATTATTCGTTCGAATTAAAAGTATTTGGAATACTTTTCAAGTAGATTTTCATTACTAATAGCCAAATTAATGCAAATGTTCTTCAAGTATGAGAAATATCTCTCTTTAAAATTTGTATTTTATTTCACTTAGCTACATTAGTTAATTGAATGTTAGTCAAGCATAAGTCAACTAACAAGTTATGGTCAAACAGCTCTAGAAATTCATAAAAGGTGGTATTTGTTAATTACCGTTTACTAGATAATAAATAATATATACAAAATATTCAACAAATAAGAATATTAATTTTTATAAATATCAATTAATATTTACGAATATTAATATATATTTTATGTATATTTTATACATTATTTAATGTCTCTTGGGTGGTGGTTACCTAACCTTCAATAATTTTGTAATGAGATAATTACCTTTAGATTCCTTCAATTTTAGGTCGAATTTCAATTTGATTCTTCTAGTTTTAATTTGAACATTAAATTTCTTAATCTTTGATATTTAGTTCAATGTGACCCATCTGTTTAGTTTTGTTCAAATTGACTAATGAAAAGTAAACATGTGTGCTGCACATAACCAAGTTCGAGAGTAATTATGGTATTTACATCATCCTCCTTTTTTTTAAACTTTCCATGCACTCTTCTCTTTCACTTACTCACTCACTCACACACACTTGTGATACCGTATTAAAAAAAATTTTAAATTAGAAAATAAATTGAAATTTATTTTTCAATAGAAATTTATTTTTTATCAAATATTTATCAATATACAAATTTATTTAAAGTCCGCTAATAATCAGTAAGTTTTATAAGCTTGAGCACAATTTATTTTTCTCCAAAAATTTTGCTCGTCTTTCTATCATAATTTTTAGATTTTGTCATGATGGTGAATCTTTGTTCGAAAATGAATTTTTTTTATTTTGCAAAATTGTGTATGTTTCAATTTTTTAATATAAGTTTTGTCATAATCATGAATCTCTCTAATTAATAAAATTTTATTTTGAGTTCGTGATTAATTTTGAAATATTTTTATTTCAACAATAATTTTTAGAATTTTTTTTAAAAAATCCAGACGACACAATCAAAAAAAATTTAAATGAGCGGTGTAGCTCATTTTTTTTAATAGGGCAATGGTAAAAGTAGAAAGTAGCAAAAAAAATACTCACTCAGTCACCTCTCCACTAAAAAAATAAATGACACCGCTCATTTGAATCTCTTTATATCAAAATATTAGTTAAAAAAATATTTCGATAGAAAGTCATTCAAATGAACGGTGTCGGTTAACTTTTTTAGTAGGACGGTGGCTGATCAATGGACATATTTTTTTAATTTTCTTTTACTTCTGCTATCAGTTCATAAAAAAAGTCACCGATACTACTCATTTAAGAATAAAAAATTTAGTATTTTTTCGAGAATAAAATTCGAAAAACATGATCGACCAGAGTTCAAATGAGTGATGTCGATATTTCTTTTTCCATCCAAAGTTAGGCGTATTAAAATATATGATGAATGTGAATATTTTTGAATGATTTAAAAGACGAATCAATAATTGTAAGTATTAGATGCAAAGCTAATAAAATTGACAAAAATAAATAAAAATAAAAAAATATTCCAAAAAAACACATGCATTTTTATGAAAGCATAGAGATTGTTCTGCAAATATATATTTTTATTCACAATAGAAATTCAAAAAATAAAAAAATATCAACAAAATTTTAAAAAGATTAAAAAATCTAAAAAAAAATATTTTAGATTATTTTTATTTGTAGGAAAATGGTTTAAGTTTTTAATCATAATTACTTTTTGCTCTTCGTGATGAATCAATAATTTTATGTATTTGACGCAAAGGTAACAAAAGTAATAAAAATAAATAAAGATAAAAAATATATTCTATTACCCTTAACAAATTCTTTTTTTGGGTGTGTATGTGAGAGAGAGTATGTCCGAAAAACTTTAAAAATAAACATGTAAAATATCATAATTACCTTTAGACTTGGTCATGTGCAATGCACATGGTCACTTTTCGTTAGTCAATTCAGACAGAATCAAACAGATTGTCACATTGAACCAAGTATCAAAGATTAAGGGACTTAGTGTTCAAATTAAAACCTGACCAAAAAATATATATTGTAACTATTCAAAATTTTTAACATATAATAAATTATTTCTCAATCTTATAATAAAATTTTTATTTTTAATACATTGGTATTTAATTTATTGTGTTTAAAAAGAAGAATAAAAAAATAAAGTATTATATATCGGTTTTATAAATTCTTTTCCCATTTTCATTGTTATTAGAGCATTCAAACTAACCTTCTTTAATCTCCTAATTCTTTTCTAATTTGCTCTCTATTTTATTATCGCGGCTCCCTGTAGCCTTCTAAAATTTTATTATTAATTTATTTCTTTCTATTAAAAAAGATATTTTAATAAAATAAGAATAAAATATAGAATCTGATTCATAAGACATTAGAAAATATAACTCTCTAAAATAAAAAAGGAAATTTTTTTTAATTTGGTCTAAAAAATAAAAAATTTAGTGTGATTGCTCTTAATTAGTAACTGGTTAGTAATTTTAATAAAAGAATAGGATTTTGTTGTATGTACATGCACCAAAATATATTCTTATCCACGTGTTTCTTGAATGCACCATATGAAGAGTTGTTTTTTATTCATTGGTTTATGAGCTTGACTCCAATTCATCTTTCTAGATTTCACAGTCATTTTTTTGTAATTAATAGTGTTCATTTTAAATTTATTAATTTCGTACCAACGAGCGTACTGATTTTCTTATTAATATGGTATGTATCTATACCGGTACCAGTATCGGTGTGTACCGGCGTAGCATTTCAAATTTATCGCTAAAATTAATATATATTTCTCAAATAATATTTTTTAATAAAAAATTACATTCTATATATAAAATAAAATTTTACAACTTAAAAATAAATCACCATACAAAAGAAAATAATTTTAGTCTCCATTTATATATAATTACTTACAAAAAATTATTAATTGAACTTTTTTTAAAAATAAAACAAATCGTTACAGTACGGTACCGGTCAGAACACCTCGAAACAAATCGAAACAAGTTGAAACAAGCCAAAACGGTACACCAATAATTTGGTACTGTTATGAGACTAGTACAAAATGTACCGACCTATATGGTACAAAATTAATAAATTTGGTTCATTTCCCCTCTACGTGAAGCTCACGCACAGAGAAATAGAGCGATTGGATAGCCATAAACCTACCCCATTTCCTAGACTTCTACAGCCATGGAATCTCCTTGGAGGACCCTATAAACTTAGAATCCGTAAATTATAAATGCTGTCTTATCATGTAATTGCCTACGTAAGGCTGCCACCATGGGTTTTCTTTATCAATAGTGCTACAGATATTACAAATACAAATCCGAACACAGATAAGTCTAGCATCGTCGGGTGCACGTAGAACTCTTAAATTATCAAGAGCTCTATGTGCATTTGACAAATCCGAACACAAATGTATACGGATCTGTGTACATAGACTTTCATCTCACGCAAAAACATAGAAGGTTAGAGAGAGAAAGAGAGAGACAATAGTTACCGAGTGAGAGATACACATTGCCGAAGTCTATTTTTGCCGTTTCCACCGCCGTTCGTCATCCGATCACACATTTAAGGTAGGATTTTCATACTTTCAACCCCAATCGAATAATTTGTAGTTTAATCGCATAGTTTATCGTCTAATCACATAATTTTTTTTAGAATAATCGTGTAAGTTTTTTACTTCGGGTCTCGGCCCAAATAATAAAAAGTTATCCCGAACTTACCATACACGCACATGCATATACTTTTCTTTTAGCGTTGTGATGTCCACAAATTCTTATAAAATTTTGTGCGAGCAATATTGTCAACTTGACCATATTCTGTTACAGGTATGTTGCATGTTGCGTAGATAATTATGCAATTGTTGTTAAGATTATGAATGGAAGTTATTGTTATTGAGATTGTAGCGCAATTATGCTATGTTGGAAATTTGATAATTTCAATTCATAGCCGTTGTGCTGTCGAAATTTTGAACATTGTCGTTACTTGATTGTGGAAAACGTAGAGTTACACGTTAGGGACAATGGATCGAATGACGCTTGTAACATACTAGCGGAGGATATCAGGGTGTTCATTATAACTGGGTTTATGTGTAGAGACAAAATAGTTGACGTTAATGGAAAGAAAGTTTGAAACCAATTTGGATGGTCCGCCGTGCCAATGTCGTAGTTATTTGGGTGTCGTCCCATGTTTAGTTTGTTTATAAGGACCCTAATTAGAAGCAGCTTAAGACGGTTGGAGATGACTTCGGGAACATCTGTGATGGCAACTCCGGACCTTAAAGGAGTGATGGTCAGTGTCTCGTGAAGCCACGTTCATGAGATCTAGATAGGGTGAAGTAGGTATTGACCTGAGTGGATGGTAGAAGATCCTTGTCTTGCCGGGTTGGTATTCAATCTGCTACATAACCTTAGGTTACGATCCCTTAGCAGGTAAGAACTGGTTAATATCAACCGATTGTCTATGCTAGTGTTTAAAGGGTATTATTGGATTCCCGATGTGGTGAATCTTAGAAACTTAAATACAAGATTCATAAAGAATCTATGTGTTTATTCCCGCTGCTTTATACTCTTTTTTTTAATGAGATTATTATATCTATCAAATTACATGCTTCTTAGGTTAGTGCTTTGGATATGTTTTTTGCTGAGTATTATGTACTCATGGAACAATTTCTTTATTCCTGGCATCCATGCCAGATGAAGAAGTGCATGAAGAGAAGTAACCCGAGCTGTAAGAGCCAGGCTTTGGACCTGATGATTGTGATAACACGTGAAGACTTTATCCTTAGAAACTCTTTTATAATATTTTCAATTCACAATGTAAACCCAAAAATGGTATTTTACTAATTTTTGTCAAGCTTTTTACAAATAATATTTTATTTTGAAATTCACATTTATGATTTAATTATGTTTTATTCAAAGTAATAGAATTAAAATATTTTATTTAATGTTTCGAGAAATCGGAGCATTATAATTAGTGTCCCGTTGTATTTCTCCGTTGTTCTCAATCAATCTTCCCAGTTAGAAAAAGACCTATCATTGCGCTGTTGAGCCTCATGGGGTTGGATCTGTTACTCTTGGAGGTAGGAGGTGGGTTCTAAATTGGTTGTTGCCTCGTTTTTCTCTCTTACGTGCATGCAATTTGTGTAATCTATACTGCTTTCCATGAGGTTTTAAGTTTCCTACAGATGACGCAAATTGTACTTGAGTAAATTTCTAGTTAACTCTAAAGATTTCCCTTAAGCTTGTCTAAACATGTGAATCAACCCTCTCACCGGAATCCAAACTTGTAAGATAAAAAATCATCAAAAAATCATCTACCTTTAGTTAATGGAAAGGCACTCTAATAAATAAGCCGGTACTTAATCTTGCAAACTCTAAATATCAATACGTGTAAGAAAATTACAGTATACTTGTAACCTTGTGGTGCACTTCTTTATATGTAGAGATTCTCTCTTACTGAATCCAAGTCCTTTCCTACCTCTAACTCCTCATTAGAGGCGGTGTCTACACCTTGACCATTGGCCTCTAACTCGATATGCCTTATCCAGACTTTTGAAATTAGACCTTATATACATTATTTGAGTTGAATTGAATTGTTAACTTCTTGTTGTAGTCGAATTAATTTAGAATTTCTCATTCTTATTTGTTTAGGTCTAGTCAGGGACTATTTTGGTCTGGATACTATTGAAATCTGAATATAATTGTTTGACCACCTTTATTAGGTTTGCCTACAAAGAGACGATGTTGCAAAACTGATTTCTCACTGATTTGTTAAAAAATAAACTCTAATTAGACAAATTAAGTTTTACCTCCTAAAAATGCAATATCCTAAAAGACAAAATACCCCTTCTCTTTGTATTATATCTTTAAATAATAGTAATCGAAAAAATTATTCCTAGAGCAGATTTGCATTCTCATTATATATTTTGCCAGGCAAAATACCCCTTGTCTTTATCCTTAAAATTTTACCTTACCCCTTGCGTCTCATTTTTTTTTTCATAGTTGAAGTATCTGGTCGATTTTGAGATTACTCTCAACTTTAATGCTAACTAGTCCTCGGGGGACCAATCACACCGTCCACTTACGAGGACTCCAATTAAAGTTAGGATATTTTATCTTGCATAGACTGGTCTCAAAAAAATTAATAGCAACTACAAAATTTCTAACCTAAAACCTAAAAACAACAATACATTCAAATTTTAAATCCTGACTAGCATGCCAATCCTTTGGAATTTACGTCTTGCGTCCCATACATAATAATTGTTGGAATGTCTTGGTACCAACTTTTGTTATGTACTATTGCTTTATGATTTCGTGTTGTCAGCAAGAGACATTATTTTATTCTAGTATTTGTTTATCCATTTAATTTTGGTATTGAATGAATCTATTTGAAAATGTGATAATTCCGTTAGCTAATTTTTGCATGTACATTTTTCATATGTAAATAGGTAAAGATATTGTGCAAACTAAAATCAAGATTCGAATTTAGCTTTTGGTATAAAAATTTAATTGTTATACTAAACTTTTAAAAACAAATTTACTAAAATTATTATTTTTTTACATAAAATCCAAATAATTTGAAAAATTAAAGTAATAAATCAAAGGTTATAATTCAAAATATAAAATTGAGTAATTTATAAATTAATGCTTTAACTTTAGGCCATTTGTTTTTGAAGTTTTTGAATAAGAGAGAGAAGGTGATGAGTACAAGTGTAGCGCATAGTAACCGAATACCAAAGCACAGAAGCAATTCAATTAATGCAGAGTCAGAAAGAGAAAAAGATGCCAGAATTGGGAGCAGCAGTAGTAGTAGTAGTAGGACGACAACATCAATTAATTGCACTAGTAATCGGAGGTGCCAAAGCCACCTGTTGTGACTTGTGGGGGAAAAAAAGAGAGTGGCATTCTTGCCCCACCCCTCAAGTGGAGAGAGAGAAACAAGTCTGTCTCAAGATACAAAAACTGGGGCCAAGTGAAAATGCTGTGCTGTGGACCATTATATTTCACTTTTAAGTTTCTTCCACAAGAACAATGTCGACCTTTCTCTTAATTCCTTACCTTAAAACCTCTTGGAGTTACCCTCCAACTCAGTTTTATGTGTGTTTTCTCAATCTTAACAACCTTTAACAAAGGGTTTAAGGTTGCGGGAGACAGCTAAATCATTGTCCAATCACCATCGATCATCATCATTGCCATCTCTCTCTTTCTCTCTCTCATTCGTTTTTATTAGTGCGTGTGTCACTCTAGGGTTTGAGGCATTTATATTGTGCCTTCGATTATACTCCCTCCGTCTTATTTTTATAGTTTCTCTTTGGAATTCTAAATTTTTAGGAAAACATAATAATTGCTTTAAATTTTTTTTTTTCTAAATATGTCCTTAATTTGATTGATGTGTATAGTACAAGTATTATTTAAATAAATGGGCAACAAAAAAAATTTAACCAAATTTCAATTGTTATTTTTGAAAAGTGAACTTTCATTTTGAAACGTCCCAAATTGAAATAATGGACTATAAAAATCGGACGGAGGGAATACCTTTTTTTTTATTTTAAATTTAGTGTTTTAACAATTATATCATTCCTTCTAGAAGTTAAACTCGTACAATTATATCATTCCTTCGAGAAGTTAAACTCGTATAACGATTATATCATTACTTTTTTTCTCTTATTCTATAAGGTTATTAAAATATCTTTCTATTAAATAATTTTTACTTTTTTTTTAAAATTACTATACTATCCTCACAATTAACTAAAAATAAGTAATTTTTATGTTTTGCTTTTATTTAATTTTTTCTTATATTTGTTATTTTTTCGTCATTTTTATGGTTTATTTGCATTTCGATAAATGAAATCTAAAAAATACAAAATTATGTTCAAAAACTAAAAAAATTCACTTAAAACAAAAATAAGCCCAAAAAATAATATTTTAAGCTTATTTTTTTTGTTTTATGAAATTATTTTTAGTTTTTGGACATTATTTTATAGTTTTTTAAAATCTCTTATCAAGACGAATTAATAACCATCAAAAAATTAATACAAAAAAAATTAAATTTTTTTACAAATAAGAACAAAATATAATCAGACAATAATTCAATAATTACTACATATTAAATATGTTCTAAATAATGAAAAGGCTCCAATAAAAATCAAAATTTAATTTTTTTTATTTTGTATCAATTTTTTAATGGTTATTAGTATGTCTTGATTTCAGAAAAATATAAAATAATATTTAAAAACTAAAAAAATTCAAAAAAACACAAAAGAATAAGCTGGAAACAGTATTTTTTTAATTGTTTTTTGTTTTCAGTGAATTTTTTAGCTTTTGAATATAATTTTATATTTTTTAGATTTTTCTTGTTGAGACGAACCACTAAATTATAAAAAAAAATGATGCAAAAATAATAAATACAAAAAAATTAAAGACAAAAAATAAAAATTATTTACTTTTGGTTAATTGTAAGGGTAATATAGTAATTTGATGTAAGGACCCGACTTGTTTTGATGTCTAAAAATGTCTTATGGTGAATTAAATGGGTATAGATAAGCATCAGATGAGGCGAAGGATGTGTGGAATGAGTTTTGGTGAAGAAAAGAGGGACAAATAGGGGGCCTTGGGTGACTGGTCACGGCTTGGAGCATGGTTGGTGTGACTAGTCACGCGAAAGTGGATTTTTGATTAGTGGCCCCCGGTGATCATTCAAGCTCCCGTGGGTCAACCTTCATAACCGGTCAGGTGGGTGGGAAATTTTTGATCAGTAAGCCAGCCTTGACCGGTCAGGCTCATTGCTCCCTTTCCCGTGACCGGTCAGGCATGTATGTACGCGTTTTTAAATATGTGGAACCAAAAATTTTTGTACACAACTCTCACACCCTAAATTAGATTTTCTCCCTTTCTCTCTCTAAGAAACCACCATTTCTCATGCCTCCACTCTAAAATACTTGATCAAACCTCCACATCTCCCAAATTCCTTTAAGGATTTTTCATTTTTCTTTGATTTCAAGCATTTGGAGGTGGGTTATTAGTTAGAGAGGATTTGATTAGAGCTTCTCCTTCACCATGGAAGCTAGGGTTTCTTCTTGGACCTCAAATTTTAGATTTTCACTTCAAGGTAGGGATTATCTTGTTTCTCTTAGTCATTTATGATTTGTTTATGGTGTTATTTGGGTATACCCTTTGTGTTGAGGACTCAAATGTGTTTGAGTATGAATTGTGATGCTCTAGTATATGGTGGAGTATGTTTGATTTGTAAATCTATCTAGATTCTCGTCTATTTGGTGAATGAGTTAGGATATGACCTCCACAGTGGGAAATGAGACTTTTCTTTTACATGTTCAAAATCACAGTTGATACCTTGACGAAAAGAAAGTATATTATGATTCTTGTCTTGTGGGAACACGTGAATGGCATAATATGCGGACTAGATTCCTTTATGGAACGCTAAGAATGCTTTGGACTAGATTCTCCGAAGGGATTGCTAAGGGAAATGGATTAGGACCCTACGGGAATACTAGGTAGGAAACGTTGTCTACGGAGTATCTTTCTATTTGACTGTGGTTTGGATTCCATTGTGGGACGGTGAGAGGAGAGGTTCATTCTTCTATAATAGTTTCACTTGACTCTTGTCTTGAGAAGTTCCCTTATTTCCTAAGGTGATGTTGGGGCCCTGTCTTATCAAATGCCGTTAGGTCAAGTGGTGGTTTGAGATAGAGATGTATGATATATGGTAACGGAATTGAACGGGTCATGAGATGTGTTGATCTTGAAATGACATGGAGTGATGGATAAGTGACTCGTTGACAAATAGTTATTCGCATACCTCCATTTCTAGTTTCTATCACACTTTACATTGTCGCTTTTGCATTGTTATTGTTAGTTTTTCATTGGTTATTGGAATTGCATAGAACCCTAATTTGAATGACAGATCAGGCACGAGGAAAGTTATAGTACATGCGATCTGTGATGTTGCTTAAATAAAACTAGACTATGGTTATGTGACGCATGACATAGGAGGACACCGATACAATACAAGATGATTGACATGGGACACGTGACATACGTGAATGATGAACTAAACTCCCCAATGGGAAGGCTAGGAGAATATTGTAAACTAGACTCCTTGATGGGAAGGCTAGGAGAATATTGTGAACTAGACTTCTCGATGGAAAGATTAGGAATATTGTGAACTAAACTCTCTGATGAGATTGCTAGGGAATGAGACTGGGATTTTGTGAGAATACTACGCACGAGATATTGACAAATGCAACAAAAATTTTGAAAGCGTATTTGATGTTGATGGGAAGCGAGGACAATGATTTGAAAATGTACTGGATCTCTCGGGGAATACCAGGAGTGTGCTAGATCCCTTCATGGGAGAGCTAGGAATGATATAGACTGGTCTTATTCGGGCATAAGCCAGGTATAAAAACCTGTCACTTGATGAGAATATGGCGTAGAGACACGTGAGTCTTAGGGTGTGTTACAAACACATATGAGTCATGTTATGCATTAAATGAATCGGGGAATTATGAATAATTATTATGGAACTATTGGATGTTCGTTCTTGGATTATTATTGTTTCACTCTTACGATTTCACATGTGCTACATGTTGGTGTTTGAGAGGTGAAATGTGGATATACATATATGAAATTATGAAATACGAGGATGACTTGTCTTATCTCCATTGGATGCGTGTTATATTATATACATATGTTGGTATTCATGGGAATGAAAATGCTATGTTGAGTCACCTTTGGATACCGTATTAGGAAAGACAACTTAAACACCGGAATAAAAGATATGAAGATACGCATGAGTTGGGTATCGGTTAAACAATTCATGCATTGAAATCTATATGCTATAGGTTTGTTAGCATGAGTTTCGAGAGTGTCCCAGTGATCTTGGTATGTTGAGGTTTGAAAATTTGATATGATGCGTTGACTACTCTTGTGTGACATGCGAGATGATAGATGACTTAGTGAGAGAACATAAGTTATGGAATGGAGAATGAATCGAAATTCAAATGAAAATGGATAGAAAATAGACGGTGCAGTAAGATGGTTGAGTGTGTTATTCACACTTATCTTGTGTTATTGGTAAACTCATACTCGTGCTCGCGTTGTTGTTTCATGATCATATGGTGTGCCTAATTTCTCTTATTCATATGACGTTGGTGTAGATATCCTTACTAGGCTATGTAGTTCAGCCCTTTTTTTTTTTCAAGTGCAACACTAGAGTAGGAATAGGGAGTGCAAGAAGTGCACGTAGACAACTTGTCTTTTCGAAAAATTGCATGGGAGAGTCATAAACATTCTGCAGTCTTTATTTTAAAAAGAATGTATATTAAATTTGCATTTGATATTTTTAACTTAGATGATGTAACTTTTTTGTTTAAAACATCACGTTTTGGTGACAATGATTTGGGTATGTGGCGAGTTGGGAAGGATTTTATTAATATCAATATGACCATTATTATGTTAAAATTGAGGGTGTGACATTTAAACACAAAAAGAATAAAGATTATCTAATAGAAAGGTATTTCAGTAATTTTGTATAATAAGGACGAAAAAACGAGTACATGTGGCTAAAAGGGTAGAGTGAAAATCAACTTTCAAGCTTTAGCACAAAGAAACACAATTTTTACCAAAATCTTCATTATTTACTATCAGCCAAACAAGACTTAGAATAGAAATCATTGAAATTCCAAAGAGAAAATTAGATTCTATAAAATTTCTATCTCCTAGGAACATGAAAGAAAGAGTACCATTCATAAAACTTACCTCAATTAGTGCTTGATACAGACGGGCATAGAGCTGTAGGAATGATTAGTTTTGAGCTAAAGACTCTACCTTGTCTTTCATTCAATGATCGATCTTTGTATGATTTAAAATTAAGAGTTTTTGTTTCGTTAAAACAAATTAGTATAGAATTGAGTAGAGTTGTGTTTTGAACCGGACTAAAATTAAAATGGGCTACAAATAATGAAGCGGGCTAAAATGACTTGAAATAAAATTTTACATATAAAAAAAAAAAAAGAGGAAGCCGGATAACTCACCAGGGCTATAGCCCATGTAAGCCCTCCCCTAGTTCCACCATTGGATCAAGGTTTGGGATTTTTAAAGGTATCCAACTTCTTAAATCTCAAGTTCAAATTTTTTCAGGTACTATCAACTCGTATAGAGTCAGTTCTTACATGGTAAAAGTTTTGGTTTAAAATGGAGCTCTCACAAGTGGACGGTGTGATTAATCTCTCGCGGACTAGTTAACATTAAGTCAGAAAGAATCTCAAACTGTCAAGATAATCTCACTATAAAAAAAGATGGTGTTACAAAAGGGTTCGCTTAAGTTTTCCATGACAGAAATAAGGGAATTGATTTTCACACACCACTTTTAGTCTCATGCACTCTTTTCTTTTCTCCTTACTATACAAAGTTATTGACATATCTTTCTATTATATAATCTTTATTCTTCTTGTGTTTAATTTATTATATTACCTTTACAATTAACTAAAAGTAAATAATTTTTATTTTTTATCTTTATTCAATATTTTTTTTATATTTGTTACTTTTGCGTCATTTTTTATGGTTTATTGGTTCGTTTTGATGAAAGAAATCTAAAAAGTATAAAATTATATTAGAAAACAAAAAAAATACCAAAAACAAAAAAATTCTAAGAAAATGTTGTTTTTTTTGTGTTTTTTGAATTTGTTTTTGTTTTTGGATATCATTTTATATTTTTCTAAAATCAAGACAAACTAATAACCGTAAAAAAATTGATGCAAAACAAAAAAATTAAATTATTTTTTTAGATAAAGATAAAAAAATAATCAGACAATAAGTCACTACAGGCTAAATATATCCTAAATAAAGGAAAGACTCCAACAAAACTTACATGCAACCATTTGTGATTTAGACAATTTCACAAAATTTAAATTTTTGAATTATTTAGGATCTATTTAGCCTACAATAATTATTGAATTATTATCTGATTATTTTTTGTCCTTATTTAGAAAAAAATTAATTTTTTATTTTGTATCAATTTTTTTGATGGTTATTAGTTCATTTCGACAAGAGATTTTCAAAAAAAATAAAATAAGGTCAAAATTAACATCGCTTTTTTAGACATATTTTTGTTTTTAGTGATTCTTTTTAGCTTTTAATCATAATTTAATTATTTTTAGATTTCTTTTATTGATACGAATAATTAAACCATAAATAATAAATAAAAAAGAAAAAGAAAAATTATTTACTTTTAGTTAATTGTGAGAGCAGTATAATAAATTTAAACACAAGAGAAAAATAAAAATTATATAATAAAACAGTATTTTAATAATTTGATATAATAAGTTAAAAAAAAAAGTGTTACGGGAATGAAAGAGATGTGCAAAAATCACTTTCCGATAAACAATCACTGCAAAAAGACCTGGCACCCCTTCCATTCCAACACATACACACACACACACAGACTTCAAAATCAGATTTGATTTAATGTTGAATTTTCCTTAGAAGTAATGGCATGGTACTGCATTTCTATTTTTAGATCAGGGTAGTAGAGTGCGGTTTTATTGTCCATTAGTATTGGCCTGTACGTACTAATTAAGGAAAAAAAACACATTAATTAGTGCTGCGTGAATAAATAAAAAAGGGAAAACTGCCGGAGGTCTGTCTTATTTGTTGCGAACTCAACATGGGGCATATCCAAGCCCATTAGACATGTTATTGTTCCGGTTAATCGGGCATTTGATACATACATATACGAACACAATCAAATGTACCACACAATTTGCATAAAATCAAAATGCAAAATGAATCCCATATTTGACCTACAACTTGAAGCCCCCCCAATGAATGGACCAGCTGTGCAGGCCGTGGGAGAGGACGAACATGCCCTTGTCGGTTGTCTGCAGAGACACACAGTCTGAAAAAAGTGATCAATATCAATATCAAATCTGTTTTCTACCACTCCATCACGACTATCCGGACAAAATACCCAACCCCCATTTATTTGTTTCCTCTCATGGATGGGTTTTATGGGGGTTCCATGGCTGCTTGTAGAAACAAACACTTCCCCCTGTGTTCCTCTCTCTCTCTCTCCCTTTCTCTCTTCATCATCCACTCTCATATTAGTTCCTTACTAATCCCCTAGCGAAACCCTTGTTCTCCAGTCTTAACTTTACATTTTAATACAATTTAATTTGTCAGAGCAAGTTTTTAATTTGTTACTGTTGAAGGGCCCCATCTAAGTCTGTCTTCGAGTTCCAAGACTTCTTTTTTTCTTTGTTTTATTGTGCTTCTTTTTGTGTGAACTGTTGTACTACTACTAATCTATATTTCCAATACCGTGTGGATATTTTTTTATGATATCTACTGCTCAATTACTCTGCTTACCTACTATTGGGAACAGAAACACATAGCTAGGGTTGAAATATTAGCTTGCACCGAAAATAGTTTGGTGGGGGGTTTAGCACCCACACAACGTCCTAATCAACAGAAAAGAGAGCACCAAAATCCCAGATTACTTGCTTGATTACTTTGTTGATTTTTAGATTAGATGAGAACCATGTTCCAGAGAGAGAGATTTAGAGAGAGATAGAGAGATTAAGTTAAGAGAGATTAGTGAAATAGAAGATCATCTCTAAAGGGCAAGTAAATATCATTGGAGAAATCAAAGGAAATGGAGGTAAGATCAGGGCAAGAAGGCATGCATACGGGTTTTAATAATCTATCTCGACCCAATGAAGAATCATCTTCCAAGCTGTCTACTGCTGCTTCTATAGCTACCACAGTTACAGACCGGAGAAGAAACGAGTCAAGTCGTGGAGGCACAGTTCTAAATCCTCTACTAACCCTAGATCACCACCAGTTGAATAATCTTCCACATCAACATCAGCAGCACACCCACGTTCATCACACAAATTCAAACCCAGATCCAGATCCAGATCCAGCTCCTCCAGTACCTCTAGCTGGTTCCGATGCGAAAATCGTTACTGCTCCATCAAACTCTAAACCATCGCCGCCACAACCATCGTCATCTTTGGTGGCTACCAGTGCCACCGCCTCAGTTCAATATAGAGAGTGCCTGAAAAATCACGCTGCCAGCACGGGAGGACACGTGGTGGATGGGTGCGGAGAATTCATGCCGAGTGGAGAAGAAAACACCCCGGAAGCACTGAGATGCGCAGCTTGTGATTGCCACCGGAATTTCCACCGCAGAGAAGTCGAAGGCGAGGAGACCACCACTCCTCAAATTCAATCCGGTAACAATAATCACTCTCAATACCCCTATAATAGTCCCAACAGAAACACCGCGACTACAATTGCTCGTAGAATCACTACAACTCATCATCTTCCTCAAGTAGTTCCTCCGGCGCCTCCGCCGCCGCCGCAACAGCGTCATAACACTGTTAGATACTCTGAAGGTCAAATTCACCCATCGGTGATGATGGCGTTTCACGGTGGAGCTCCAGCGGAGTCGTCGAGCGAGGACCTTCACATGTTCAATTACTCCATTAATGCTGGAGGCACAACAACAATTGCACAAGCAGGGAAGAAGAGGTTTCGGACGAAATTCAGCCAAGGTCAGAAAGAAAGGATGGAAGAATTTGCAGAGAGGTTGGGATGGAAGATCCAGAAGCAAGATGATGAGCAAGTGGATCAATTTTGTGGTGAGGTGGGAGTGAAGAGACAAGTGTTCAAGGTGTGGATGCACAACAACAAAGCTGCAGCCAACAAAAAGAAACAACAATTAATTGTGACAATAGACTAGCTCCGAAATTTATTTTTGGAAGTGATTTTGTAGACTCTTTTTTAAGATCTCCACGACATATAATCCAGGTAACTTTTTATTTTTATTTTTATTTTTCCATCGAATTTACACCTTGTCTTCCTCATCTCGATCTCATTCATGCATCTTCTCATTTTTTTTACAGCTCCTTTTTTCTTTAATCCCACTACTACTTTGTTTTTTTTTTTTTGGTGGTCTTTCCTTGGGCTTTTAAGAATGTGATTCGTGATGTACTTCCACACGAGACTCTGCAGTCATTTTATTTAGGCATCATTAGTCCACCATTAAATTGATTTCCGAATTAATGGTATTCGGAAAATAAACGAATATATACCAAGTTATCCAAAAAAAAAAAAATTCATGGATAGAAGACTATGTTAATGAAATGAAGATACACAAGTTTGGAGTACGAATTACCACGTGAAAGAAAAATTTTTGATGGTCAAGACTTTGTATCTAGAGATATGCTCTCTCTTAAATGGTAGGTTCTAAGCTTTTCAAGTATTATTAATTTTTATAGAGGTCAGTTCAAACAAAATTTTATGAAAGTTCTACCATTAAATGGGGCTCCTGTAAGTGGACAACGGAATTGGTCCCTCGATGAGTACTAGTCGACATTAAATTAAAAGTAATATCAAAATCCACCGAATAATTTGATTATATATAAAAAAAAAATCCCCTTGTTAGACATCAATATCATTTTTGATATCTCAACCGATAGAGTAAAGACCACAAAATCTAGGGTAAAATTCATTAACCTCTCCTCACGCTTTCTGATAAAAGTAGAAATCTTTTCTAAAGCATTTGAAACGATACTATCCTCCCTTGATTTTGTTAATTTTAATATTTAGTCTTTCCGAAAATTGTTATGAACGGTGTTAACTTGGACGATTAAATGATTAGAACGCCTCTATACTAACAGGCATAAATTAGTAAAATATTATTTTGTCACTATTTTGACCCAAAATATATTGTTTACTCCTTTTTTTTATAGTGATTGTTTTTATTTTTGTGTTATCCACTTCAACATTAATAATGAATTTTAAATTTTGCAATTTTTTTTAATATTTGTACTTCTTTCGATAAGATTCATGTAATTTTATAATATTATTTTGGACGTTGCTCATTTTTTCCACACATTAAAAAATAATTTTGTATATTCGCATATTCATGCCAATAATTTCTCGCGGAAAGAGGAAAAAAATTGTATTGACAATGGAAAAAACATGCAAAAATAATTAGAAAATGAGAAATTAATGGGTGTTGGCACGAGAAAAGGGGTGCAAAAATTATCTACTAGATAGCTAATATTGATTTTTTGTATTTAAATTTCATTATCACGTTGAATTATGGGGGTTTACAAGGGGTGTATTACACTCTCTATTTTCTCTTCTTCGGCCATCAGTACACACATATACACAAATAAAAATTATCATCTCCTTAATTATATGTTTATGTGTAATTTGATATGTTAAAATTAATTTTTCTAGCACGGTTTCAAAGGAACTATTTTAAATTTCTAACTTCGATTACATATGGGGTAATTCTATCGAGATGAATTTATTTTGTTGTGTTAATTACGCCGCTATTGTAACACCTCAAATTTCGAACACATTAATTTAAAAGAGTGAAGTAACCAAAATACTATCATTTCATTGAAATATGAGTTTAATACAAAAGATAGTTGAAATACATTCAAACAGACAGTTCCACATAAAAAAAGACTTTAAACTAAAGTCAAAACAGTCCATAGAACCTACACTAAGCTAGGTGAACCACGGCTCCATCATGTCTACATCGAGGCTGTAACGCCCCGAATTTCAGACACGTTAATAAAAGAAAGAAATAACTAGAATACCATCATTATATTGAAATACGAGTTTGGTACATGAGATAGTCAAAATACATTTTGAAGAGACTGTTTACATCCAAAAAGACTTTAAGAATAAAGTCAGAGCAGTCTAAACTAGTCTAAGT
>JABCMJ010000017.1:0-28622 GCA_014822125.1 Arbutus unedo
TAGTTTTGAATGATGTGTAAAAATAATGTGTAAAAGTGATGTGTTTGTATCATTTTTGTTACAAAATTAAATATCAAACCTATATATACAGAGAGAGAGACACACACACAGACACCTAAGTACCTATATTTAACATGTGGAATTACATGCATGCGCTTTCGCTAATTTCATCTCCCTCCCCTTTACTTTTATAGAGTCATACTTCAATCCTTTTTTTTTTGAAAAATTATACTTGAACCCCAACTAATATAATTTAAGCCATTTAAATCCTCGTAATATAATTTAACTATTATAATTTTTTAACCAAACAAATGCGAGATAATATTGTATGAAATGCACGACTAGGGTCTCGCACATGGTGCGACATTTTTGGTTAGTTCTCTTGGTGCTCTATTGGGTTCCTCTATAGAATAGAACAAGGGTACTCTGTAACACCCCAACTTTTTGTTGTCTAGTTGTTCAAATGTCTATTTATTAATTGGAATTTTATGAGCTGCGATCTAATTAAATCTTTTATGTGTATTGTTTCCAATGAAGGCATGATTGTCATTTCAGAGGTATAAGTTTGATTTTCGGTAACTTTATTATATGAGATTAATTATTTAATTTTTTATTAGATAAGATTCCATTATTTGTATTTCTTTTATTTATAAGCACCAATTATTACAATTATAAATTAACTGGTATTTGAGTTTTTTTTACATTACCATAGAAGCTAAATAGTTAGGGTTTTATTTTCTGAGGAAAACGTAGGTAGCAGTTGCAGTAGCATTGGGCATTCGTCACAGCAGTTCAACGTGTTCTTGTATCTAGATCGGTGAATAATTTTCCCGTCTGTTTTTGTTTTCTTGCGTCAATAGCCATTGATAAAGGGAGTAAAGGATGGTGGGTTTTACCGCCATTGATAGATGGAGTAAAGGATGGTGGGATTTACCGGCATGGGTTTGTAGTATCGGCGATTGAACACTGTTGATTTTTTCCTGGGATTGGGTTATGGATTTCCAGGCTTGAAAATCATGGAAGATGAAGTAGATGAATGGTGCGTCGAAAAATGGGTCGGTGAAGAAAGAAGAGAGAGAGAGAGAGAGAGAGAGACGAGGGATCGAAAACTTGTGCATGACTGTTGATGTGCTGGATTGGGTAGCGTACCACTTCAGAATCTCTTAACATGGCAAATTTCTCATTGTCTTGGAGTTTAGTTGTTTTTAGAGTTCTAGATTGGGCTTGCCATATGGGTTGTGGTAATGGTCATGTATGGGATGGGTTATGACCATAGGTGATAGTTATGAATTTAAGTTTAAGCTACGTTTAAGTAATTACTTAGTAACAGTATTGCGGATTTGAATTGACATTGTTATATTGAAATTAATTAGTGATTTCACATGATTTATTTTGTTCAACTTAGCCTTATTTTGGATAGTCGGATTGCATTATGTTTGGACTCAGGTGAGTGATTTAGTATGTAATTCAGTTATTTGCATTCACTTTTGAGCCTATCTTTTCTTCTGAAAATACCATGTTATTCTTTATAACTTGGTATTCAATTAATTAATTCAATGACTTCATTCTTAATTGGAATTGATGTACCTTTTGACATACGAAGTTTTATGAAATTATTCTCACGATGTGTCTTTGTTATTTATCATGTTATCTTTTATTGGCCTTTAATTCTATTTAGATTATAGAGCGGTACGGGAAATATTCCCAGTGCAGGTTACTCTGGTTGCCGTTGTTCTTTGTTAATTGGGACCATATGCTTATTTTTACAAGTCCAGGGGAAAGACCTACGCAACGCTGTGGTGACACTAGCCACTAGGGAAAAGACCCAGGTAAGACTGTGGTGGCTCTAGTGCTCGACAAAATAGGGAAAAGACCTGGATAAGGCCATAGTGACTATTTTGGATCGACTTAAGAAAAAAACCCGGGTTAGGTTGTGGTGACTCTAAGTACAATATTAAATCTAGCGGGCTATAAGCCCCGAGAAAACACTTGAACTTTCATACTTAGTGATTGTGGTTCCCACTTTATTTGTGATTATCGTATTATTGTTGTTTGTTGATTAGTCTCTACCTCTTGATACGATATTTGAACCCTTGACTCTGTTTGTTTGAAACCATTCTTGAAATTCTCAATTATTGCTCCTTCATATGTATGCCGCATTTAATTCTCTACCTGTAACATGCTACATTACTCACTGAGTTTTCAGCTAACGGATTTATTCCACATTATTTTTCAAGCATGACAAGACATTAGACAAGGACCCTAGCGGCTTCGTGGGACTTGTTTTATTGACCTCCATAGGACGTTGCATTTAGCGTTAATTTTATTTATTGTTTTCGCGTCTTCTTTTTAAATTTTTGGTAACTGGATTTCGTTATTTTATTTATTATTTGGGGATACATTTTATTTGATGGTCCATGAGATGGTTATGCCTCACGATTGGTTTCAACCATTAGATTGAATTTTGTTATATGGTATCTTGGTCGTTTGGTATTCGATATTATTTAATTATTAAATTATTTTTACTATTTTGAGGCTGCTTGTTCCCCAAGTTGAGACCTTGTGGTTCACGACCGGTCACATCTTCCATTTTGGAGCGTGACATACTCTACATGTACGCACAAACTAGTACTCTAGCTTTTAGTTGGTTTGGCTCACATACTGAAAAACTAATTTAGGCATCAGAGTGCCCCATTGAGACCCAATCCCAGTCGACACTAAACTAAAGTTGGGGTGGTTTGCAGTAAGATGAAGGAAGATTAAAGATCAACGAGAAGTCAACAAAAGTGAGATTCAGACTCCGCATCTATAAAGACTCAAAATTTTTAATTCTACGATTTAGGCACGTTTACTTTATGTATGCTCGTATGCGTGCGAGAGCACACACGTTAAATTATATAATATGTATATATATATTTTCTTATTTGCATAATATATAATATATCCATACATACATATATACTTATATCTACTCCAATCCCATTACCAGTCTTCTCCCTCCCTTGTTCTACACTGAGTACAACCTCCAATATTCCATGTTTCACTCCCCACCTCTGTTCTACCTCCCCAACATGGCTTTACCCCTCCTCCAACCCACCTTTACTCTCTCTTATTAAAACCTTCACCCTTCCCACTCATTGTTTCCATAACCAAACTAGAGAGAGAGGGTGCTCAAAGAAGAAGAAAACTATAAGAAAAATGAGGAAGATCAACACTCTGTTCAACCACTGAACATACAACATGGAGCCAAATCACACATATGAGATACATCAATCCATCCCTAAACATTGTATTCATGTTGTGATATCAAATGGAGCTCCACGGGCTAAAAAACAGTGGAAGAAGGTAAAACAGAACATGGTTTTCTTATTAAAACCTTCATCCTTCCCACTCATTGTTTCCATAACCAAACTAGAGAGAGAGGGTGCTCAAAGAAGAAGAAAACTATAAGAAAAATGAGGAAGATCAACACTCTGTTCAACCACTGAACATACAACATGGAGCCAAATCACACATATGAGATACATCAATCCATCCCTAAACATTGTATTCATGTTGTGATATCAAATGGAGCTCCACGGGCTAAAAAACAGTGGAAGAAGGTAAAACAGAATTACAGGCGATTGACTTGTTAACTTCAAGCAGTTGACTCGTCAACAATCGACTTGTCGCCTCTAGACGGTCGACCTATTACCTCCAAGCAATTGATCTGTCAGTGGTTGACCTGTCAGCCTCAAGCAGTTGACCTGTCTTGGGATAGAACTTCAACCAAACTTTGAAATCACCCCTTGAATGCTACAAACCTCAAAATGATCCCAAAATTAGTACAAAAATACATTTTTAATTCTCATTGAAATCAACCCAATCTGATACCTAGAACTATGTAAGATTTATCCTTTGTAAACTTTGTCAATTATGGACTAATATTCCAGTCATGTTTTAGTTTACGTAGAGACATTTTTAGTCTTGCCCTTCACGAGAAATGTTTTTGACATACTAAACTATGCTCATGCAAATTTTTAGAATATTCAGAGTTTATTTCATACCCCATTTGCATATTAATTGAAATTTAATTTTTGGAACAAAAACGCCAATGTTCATTTTCATAGCCTCAGACCCTAGTTCCTCAAATACTTACTAAATTTGTCATTTAGCAAACATGTGTACTGATTTAGTAAGGATTGAAATGTGTGGATTGTAGGTATAACTTGATGCTTCGGATGATGCATAATTATAACATATCAATAGGTCCAACCCTGGATATAGGGTATGATCAAACACTAATAATAGTTGTGATAATTTGAAATGAAATGTGATAAAGTGTCTCGAGTCATGCTATATCTTGAGCCAATTTAAGTTTTGAATCTGTTATGTCTTGAGCCGAGCTATGTCTTGAATTGTATCGTGTTCACTTTTCATTAAGTCGTAGAGTCGTTGAAGTCGATGGGTTAGTAGTCAATTGGTATTGGACATGACGCACGAGAACATAATAGTTGAAAACATAGTAATTGAAAACATAGCGATTGAGAACAGAGTTATTGGAAACATAGTGATTGGGATCATAGTGACTGTGAACATAGTAATTAAGATTGAAATGGAATGGAAGAAGAAAAAAAGAAAGTGTATAGGATTTTGTGGAGAAACCCTAACACTATTAATATTATTTTATATTATGTGACGACATATTACAATATGAGATTACCTAATGTGGGATTATAGTTAACTACTATTCTAACACTCCCCCCTCAAATTGGAGAATAAATATCGTAAAGACCCAGCTTGTTACATAGCAACTCTAACCGTGGTTTGAACAATGACTTAGTAAACATATTAGCCAATTGAGCACCCGTAGATACGAATGGAGCAATTATTACACCATCCGTTAATTTCTCGCGTACTAGATGACAATCGATTTCGATATGTTTGGTCCTCTCATGAAATACGGGATTTGAAGCAATGTGAATAGCAGTTTGATTATCACAATATAGAGGCATAGGCAACTGCACACTAAATCCTATCTCCTCAAGAAATGATCGCAACCATATAATCTCACAGGTAGTGTGTGTCATAGCTCTATACTCTGCTTCTGAACTAGCCTAGACAACCACTGTCTGCTTCTTACTCTTCCAATTGACAAGATTTTCACCCAGAAATATAAAATATCCAGTAGTAGACCTTCTATCAAATGGTCTTTTAGCCTAGTCAAAATCAGTGAATGTCTCAATCCGTAAGTGTCCATTAGCTCGATAAAGCAAACTATGTCCTAGATATGACTTACGATACTTCGTAATCTGGAGAACTGCCTCCCAATGTGGACGGCAGGGAGCAAAAATGAACTGGCTTACTACATTGACTGCAAACGAGATATCCAATCGCATAATAGTAAGGTAATTTAACTTTCCAACCAACCGACAATACTGATCAGGATTATGGAGCAACTCCCCCTAGTCAACACATAATTTGACGTTGAGATCCATAGGAGTTGCAACAGGCTTAGTTCCCAACAAACTAGTATCCTCAAGAATATCTAGCACATACTTCCGTTGGGATAAGTTAATATCATCTTTGGATCGCGCCACCTCGATACCTAAGAAGTATCATAATTTTCCTAAATCCTTGATGTAGAACTGCTAGTGTAAGAAGGATTTGAGATCATCAATGTTGCATTGGTCATCACCGGTAATAATAATGTCGTCCTCACAGATAATTAATAATACTTTCCCCCGATCAAAATTAAGAGAGAACACAGAATGATCAGACTTACTACAACGCATGCCAAATCGTAATACTGCATCACTGAATTTTCCAAACCAAGCTCTAAGAGATTGTTTAAGCCCGTATAGAGCTTTGCAAAGACAACAAACTTGGTAACGCTCCCCTTGAGCAATAAACCTAGGTGGTTGCTCCATATAAACTTTCTCTTGGAGGTCCCCGTGGAGGAAAGCATTTTTGACATTCAATTGGAACAACGGCCAACCAAGAGTTGCAGTAAGGAAAATAAGATCCCGAACAAAACCAAATTTGGCAATAGGGAAAAATATCTTAGAATAGTCAACACCATAGGTCTAGGTATAGCCTTTGGCAACCAGGCCTGCCTTATAGAGCTTAGCAATACCATCGGTAAGATACTTGACAGTAAAGACCCAACGACAGCTAACAGGGGTTTTACCGGTAGGAAGAGGAATTAACACCCATGTGCCATTATGATGAAAGATAGACATTTCATTCTCCATAGCTTGCGGCCACTCAGACACATATAAGGCTTCCTGAATAGTGTGAGGAACAAAAATGGAGGAAATAGAAGAAGTAAAAGCACGAAGGGATGGAGACAGGTGATCATATGAAACAAAATGGGCAATAGGGTGCGTGGTGCAAGAGCGAATACCTTTGCGAAGAGCTATAGGGCGATTATTCGGATCTCGCAGCAGAGGAGGTGAAGATGGAACGGTAGGCCAAAGTGGGACATCAAACAACAAGGGCACTAGCGAAACTAGGGGCCGACGAACATATACCTGCAAGGGTTTGGGAGTAAGAGGACCAGAAGGTATAGCTATAGGAAACACAAACTCAGGTGCAAGAAGATCATCGGCATTGAAGGGACTCGAAAAGAAGCATAAGAACTCAATAAAGTTAACGTCAGCACGCACACAAAGTGTGAGGACCCGGAATATTATTTTATTTGAATGATTTATTAATTGCCCGAACTTCAATTTAACGTTAGTTTTATGCATGTATAATGAATTGAGATTTCTATGTGGTGTATGTTAGACAAGAGACTTGTGGATGACGTGTTACACTTGGGGGATGTAAGTGTAATAAGGGCTTTAAAAAGTTTTACATCAGATTTTTGGGAAAAAATCTTATTTTTTCCACTCCTTTCCTCTCTCTACTCCCGCCACTCACTCACACACACACACACACACACACACTCTCTCTCTCTCTCTCTCAAGATCTCTCTTCAAATCTTTGCTCCCACATCGAATTCCTCTTGGGACCTTCAAGAATTAGTCATTTTCAGAAGATATCTCAAGTTTGATCGTGTTTATTCGCTTGGAAGAGGAGTATTCGAAGATTTTCTTGATTTGGGAGTTAGGGCTTGCTTTTGAAGCTCAAATCCTTCGATCTGACAGTACTCTAGGTAGGGATTTCTTATCTCTCTTATGCGTGTATGACTTATTTTTTATGGTGTATGAGTTTGGGTGTTGGTTTAGAACTTAAAAATCAAAGTTGAGAAAAAGCAAAATCTGCAGAAATCGCGCATCAGTCAGTCCCTGCTATTACCGGTAATAGTGTTTGTATTACCGGTAATACATTGTTTTATTTTCAGGCATTTTCGGATAGTCACTGCTATTACCGGTAATACAGTGTTTCATTTTCAGGCAGTGTCTTGTATTACCTTTAATAGTGTTTATATTACTGGTAATTCAGCGTTTTATTTTCGGACAGTGTTCTGTATTACTGATAATAGTGTCTGTATGGTAATAGTACCTATATTACTGGTAATTTTGTAATTTATTCTTATTGAAATCATTATTAGAAATTTGAGTTGTTGACTTCTAAGGTTGATGTTTCACATATTCCTTGGGCATATTTTCAGAATTTCTACCACATGATAACAACGCAATATGTTATGAATTTAAGATGATGACTATGAGACATGTGCAATACTTGAGAGTTTAAATTGATGAAATGAAATTTGCTATGTGACACGTGACATGCGTGAGGCACTTGAATAACATGAGGTGTGAACTAGACTCCTTGAGAGGAATACTAGAGTGATTGTACTCGACTCCTACGGAAATGCTAGGAAGGCCTTGAACTATACTCCCCCAAGAGAATATTAGGAGTGATGAACTAGTCTCCTGTGGGATTACTAGGTATAAAAATAGAAATGCACGAAAACGTGATTGATTGGATTAATAACCTACGAGGTGTGATAAATAGTTCTTTAACGAACTAGTTGACGTTATTGATGTTATTACATGACATAATTCATTCTTAGCCTTTAACTTGATTACGTTCATGATCTCGCCATTATTGGACATTTATGCTCACTTGTCATACCATACTATTTTATATACATGTAAAATTTGGTATAGATTTCTCTATTGGACTTGAGCTTAGCTTCTTTATTTTCTTTTTAGGTGCTACTCTGAATGTTTAGCATCGTTTGACATGAGCACTTAGACTGTTGCATGATTTTTGACACATGGAGTTATTTAGCATATTTTATTTAATCGTTTTTTAGAAGATGTATTGTAACTCTATCTTATTTTGCTGACATAGTCAATGTAATATTTTGAAAATTTTTATTCCATGTAAATGGTCATTGGGATGAGGACACACTCTATGTACTTATGATCAAATTAGAACACTTATCTTCTTATGCATGAATATTTTTGGAGGATTTCATTGATCCTTTGGCAAAGATTCCCTAATACCTACTTATTTATTTAATTAGTTCTATTTTTTTTAAATTTGAGGGCATGACACAAAGTGACGCCGTAAGGATGGAGAGTAGCATTTATAACCTCTTTGAGTCTGAGAGTAACCAAGGAAGATACACCGAATTGACCGAGGATCAAGTATATCCTAGTCAAAGTCGAGAGCATGAATGTAACACATGCACCCAAATATCCGAGGAGACAAGTGATGGAGAGAACCGCCAAGAAGCAAGACATGGTAGGGTATTTGACCACCAAGGACGGTAGAAGACATTCGATTGATTAGATGATAAGCGGTAAGGACACCATCACTCCAGTAAGATTTGAGAACCTGCATTTGTAACAATAATGCCCGCATAACTTCAGATAAATGGCGGATCTTGCGTTCGACAATCCCATTTTGTTGTGAAGTTTGAGCACAAGATGACTAGTGAAGAATGCCATGATTATCAAAGAATTGAGAGAGGGTAGTATGAAAAAATTCACGTGCATTGTCAGATCAAAAGATAACAATACATGTATTAAATTGAGTCTTTATTTCCATATAAAAAGATTTAAAAATATATTGCAATTCAGATCGTTCCTTCATAAGATAGTGATAAGTAACACGAGAAAAATCATCCACAAAGATAACATAATACTGAAAGCCAAAAATGCTAATAACACACATGGGACCCCAAATGTCATAATGTACTAACTGAAAATGTTAGGCCACACGACTCTCAATGCGAGGTTAAAAAGACACCCTACAGTGTTTACTAAACTCACAGGCCTCACATGGTAAAACCTGGACATTACGACATGAAGGCATCAGCTGTTTCAACCTCTGAAGTGATGGATGACCAAGACGACAATGGTGGTGATGAGGTGACTCTGAGGACTGAAGAGCAATGGATTAGGTAACGGAGTTGGTAGGAGCACCATCCGTGAGATAATATATGCTACCTCGTTCAACACCGCCACCAATTTTCCTCGCCGTCTGGAGATTCTGAAACACACAACCATGGGGTAAAAATATTATAGAACAATTTAAGGACTTTGTAAGTTTACTAACAGATATAAGATTAAAGGAAAAACGAGGAACATGTAAGACAAAATTCAAAGTAATAGTAGAAGCGACAGGAATTGAACCAAAACCAGTAACCGCAGTGGTGGAACCATCGGCTAAGGTAACATGAGACAGTATACCAACAGAATGGCATCCATAAAGGGGAATAGATGTACCAGTCATGTGGTCCGAGGCACCAAAATCAATAACCCATGGAGTGGAAGGAAGAGAGGAGGCAATACAAGCCACAGAAGGACCGGTCTAAGTAAGCGTAGCAGTGGAAGATGAAGCAAAACCAGTTAATGGAGACTGAATGGACACATGATGCTGGTATTCTTCTGCAGAGATTGTCACCACACTGTCAGCAGCTTGAGGAATAAGCTGTCCAGTATCCTGAGAAGTAGCAACCTGATGAGTTTGGGGGAACCCATGAAGATCATAACAGTGCGCTACGGTATCATTAGTACCCCCACAATAAGTGCATAAGATAGGATCACGACCGCGACCAAAACCACTTCCTATAGTTGTACGTCCACCACAACCACCAAAATTAGAAATGCAACCACGTCCTCGAGAGCCAGAATTGTGGCCACGACCACGGCCAGAATTGTGGCCACAAGTGAAAAAAGGGCCTCTAGAGACACTGGAAGCTAAGGCAGAACGATCAGAAGGAGGTGCAAATAATGCAGGTCCAGATACAATAGACTGACGAAGGCAACTAAAACCTCACTGAGGGAGGGTAGATCACGAGACCCCAAGAGCTGGTTACTAATCGAGTCATAAGTAGACGAGACACCCGATAGGAATCGAGCAACCTGCATGCGCTCACGTTAATGTCGCATAGCTTGAAGATCAGTAAAAAGTGGCTCTACGATATTGAGCTCATCACAAATGTTCCAAAATTTGGCATAATAAGCCTCCAAAGATGAATCTACCTGAGAGAGAGAGAGAGAGAACAATGACTGATGAAGATCATACGTGCGACGAAAGTTGTTGACACTAGAATACATATCTTGAGCCTGGATCCATACTTGTTTCGCCTTGGGCAAGAAAATCAGGCAGCTAGCAATATGGTCCTCCATACTGTTCCACAACTTAGAACGAATGTGGCCATCCTCAACTACCCCATACAGAATATCCAGAAGTTTTGGAGTTGGGAGGATCCTCAGTCAAATAGTGATATTGGGACTCTCCCAGATAATAAACCTCAAAGGCTTTAGCCCACACAACATAATTCCTCCTAGTAAATGGTGTGGAGGTAATAGACAACTGGTTCTGATATCGAGAAAAACGAGTCGGGTGAGTGGTAACATTGGGGCTAGAACCAGTATCGAAATTTGTCGTAGACTTTGTAGCGAAGAAATCTTAACCAACAGAGCAGATAAATAACGGTCACTTAGTACAACAAAAAACCAAAATGAACATGAACAAAAGCAAACCGATCTACGCCATATGAATACTACCAACCTTATCCACAATATTTATTAGTAGAGAATATCCCCACAAACAGATCTATTATAGACCCACTATCACATGATACCCACTGACCACTGATCTAGGCAATAACATATGTTACTATCACTTGTACACATTATTGACGAGTTTGAAGATCACTGTTAATAGATAGGGTGACCACTGTTACCAGATAAACCAAGAGACATCGACAACGAGAGAGAGGAAACAACACCAATAACCAGCGACTAGATGAACAAGCACAATAACATAGTGCAGATCAACCCAGTGCCGGACAGAGAGGCAGACTGAACACAACAATCAATCCAGTGCACAGCAGTGATCAGACTAGAAAGAGAGGCGCCAGATCGCGACGGTGGCGGCTGGCGGTGGCGACGGTAGGGGTAGGTGTGGCAGATGGGTATTAGGGTTTAGGAATAAGATTTTGATACCATGAAATGGAATGGAAGAAGAAAAAGAGAAAGTGTATAGGATTTTGTTGAGAAACCCTAACACTACTAATATTATTTTATATTATGTGACTACATATTACAATATCAGATTACCCAATGTGGGAATATAGTTAACTCCTATTCTAACAAAGATCATAGTGAATAAAAGTATCATGGATAAACTTTAAAAGTTGAATTCGATGCCTTGATGTGACTAATTATTTACTGTGATCTTGTCTTTTAATTATTCACTTATGTGTTTTCTTCTTTCTTTCATCTAATTGCGTGTAATTGAGCTTTATTGCTCATGGTGTTATTGTTGCTCTTGAAATTTCACGTCAGGTATCGAAAACGGGATGAAAGATATGCATGTTTCGCCCAACATCAATGTCATTGAGGAAGATCATAATAAGCCCTGATTTACTTAATAATAGATGCTCTGTAAAACTTTTGAAAGTTATTTTATTTTGTCCAGATTAAATTTTATTTTCAATATGATTGTAATGTAAAACTCGATAGTTTTCTTTTCTTTTAAAAAGAAATAATATTAATGTGAATTAAAAAAATATTAAGGTTTTTCAGAAATTCATGCGTGGTCTCTTATGGAGTGTTGAGTTGTTGGTTAGAGAAGAGGGGTATTCTGATGCTCAATCAAGCGAATGACCACCAGCAACGGGAAATCAATGGCTAAAGGTTGAAGGCTGAAGGTGATGATTTTCGAATGTCTGTGGTTGGCGAAAGGGTACATAGATGTTAAACATTTGAGCTTCGAACAAAAAAGGGTTTTGAAGCACAGAAAATGAATTATTTTAACGATTTTCAGAAGCAAAGGTATTTCGATCTAATATATCTCTTTTTTTGGGGTTATAACAGTATGTTCTCTGCATTTGTTTCAGATCTTTTGTGTCTTTGTGTATGTGAATCTGATTTTTGTTTTTGTATATGTTCATTTTTTTTTTAATTTTTGCATTTGGTCTAACTGTTGTTATAATTTTTTTTGATAACCGAGGTATCTGGTAGGCTTGGAACTAAGTTGAGGTAAAACTTAAAGGAGTCCCCACCTAAATTACCGACTAGTCCTTGGGGCGTGGGTGGAAACGACCAGGGTAAACCCCCAATAGACTCAAGTATTAAGTTGTTGAGTTTTTACTATATAATGTCTGGATTTACAGTTTATCCACTCTACCACTCAGATGACCCCTTGGGATTTAATTATTGTTATAGTTTGTTTTTTTATTAGGGTACTTATTGTTCAGTCCTATTTGTAAGAAAAAACTAGTGTTTCATTTTATACATTTTTCAAAGTTATTTTTATATCCTATTTTTTAAAAAATACCCGGATTGCCCTTAAAATACATTTAGCACAAAATCATCATTTTTGTCCTAAAAAAAAGGAATTTTTTTAATAGCATACCTTATTTATCAAAATACCTCATCTAACAGTTTCTGTTTATGGTTTTAGGTTTTAATTTTCCGTCCTAGAGTTTCAAAATCGAACCATCGTGGTGAAGAACGGCGATCTAGGATTCCGAAGGCCGTCGACATCCGACCATCATGGTGAAGAACGACAATCTAGGTGCGTATTCACGGGGCTAGGTTGTATTTCGATCCTACGGAAGAGTATATCATCCTCCGATCGATCATCCTCCCACATTGTCCCTGCGTATTCACGACTCATTTTCGAATATCATTGTCTCACCGGATTGTAATGTTGGTATCCCTAAAGCTATAATCGATTTCTAATTTGCAATTCGGGATGTTGGTATCTGAGTAACGATTTAATACATCCTTAATATGTTTGTATCCTCCTTATATACTGAGTTACATAAAATGGTTTAAGAACTATATTTTGATGTTACACTTGGTCATCCTGACACAGTGTTGACTGTATCGTTAATCTTCTTCTGATGGTTAACTTTGATCCAACTGAAAAATTTGATGATATAATTGTTATTCTGTCCCTCCATTATGCTCAGTTTAATATGATGGTGAATTTGGTTCTTAGATGGTAAATTTGATAGTTATGGTATATTTGATTACTATGGTAAATTTGGTAGTGATGGTAAATTTGATGTAATTATGCTGACATGTATAGTTAGGTCTGATAGTAAATTTGATAACCATTCAGGTGATAGACGCATATTCTGATGATGTTTCTTATGATATATTTGTTGAATTTTTTCTAGGTTTTGATCTGATGATGTTCAAGTTGTATGACTGTGATGCTAAATCTAGAAAATTAGTCAATCAAAGAGGATGGTAAATTTCAGTACATGATGTTGATGTTAGACTTCATTATGTGCAGTGGTAAATTTCGTAGAAGAGGTGATAAATATAGTGCCATTGATGGTAATTTTCATTACATGATATTGATGGTAAATTTCAGTACCATGATCTCTGTATGGATGATAAATTTTTTGGGATTGAAATGCTACTATTCAACTTGGTTCATTGATGATGATCTACAAGTCAAGTGGTAAAATTACATGACCTTCTTTGATGGTAAAATTCAATGGGTGTTATGGTAAATTTCAATGTAGGGTTGATAAAATGTAATTGTATGGATTGTAAACTTCAGAACATGATGGGTAATCTTTCTGTCAGCAACTTCAGAGTTTTTATCATAATACTACTGAGTGAATCCTTTTCTATTTGTATGGTGAATTTGAATAGCAGATAAGTAAACTTACATGGTTATGTATACAAGACACATGAGGAATGCCATTACTACCAGGTGTCATGAATTATGCATTGTAATTACCGATCGAATAGTCACCATAAGGAATGTTTCAAACCATGGATTATGTATTCCGATTTACTTTACCTAGGAGTTAGTCTTCACTGAAGAAATCTGTGATTGAACGAGAAAAATAGAGCTAATTCTGTAGGTCAATTTGTTTTGAATGATGACCAACTTTGCTGTCATCCAAAATCTAATTTGTTTGACTTACCATGTTCAGTACAGATTGATGGTAAAATTGATCATTCCATCGCATTGACCGAAATCGACATAAATTATGATGGCAAATTTGTTCAACCTGCTATTATTATGATGGTAAATTTCAGTCTCCTATCGAATTACCATACAATTGCCATCAAATTTACCATGTTCATAACAAATTTACCATTGTGCATTGAAATTTACCATAACGAGCATGGTTCATCTCCTTGTGGTAACAATCATTATTCCAACAAACTATCCAACATACTTGTCGTAAAAAAATAAATCCAAAATCAGATTAAATTCGTAAAACACGTTACACATCCTATCATTGTAACGAGCCCTAGTGTAATCTAAATATCGAAAAAAAATCATCAATTAGGCATATGATTTCGGAGTTAAATAGACTCACATAAAGAAAAAAAAAACAAATGTGTTACACCGCTTCCTTGCATGCTTTCGATTATAATTCCATAATAAAATCATGTAAATTCCGTCATGAATTTACCATATTCTATCGCATACCCATGAAAAAATCTAGCGAATTGATTCCATAATCAGTTAAACTTTTTACCTTATTTAATCCCATAATTTTAGCCATATTTATTATTATGATTATAAACATACCAAATCAGAATATAGGTTTCGAATTAAAAAAGGATAAGAGGGTAATCTAACACTCGAAAATAAGGGCAAACTTGTCAAACAATATAAAATGGGGATGAAAACATAAGTTAAAAAAGTGTATGGGATGAAACACTACACTATAAGGGTAAATAGAATTCTGATTTAACTTACCATTTTTTATTTTTACTTCTGCATTTTTCGTCCTACGTTAAGTTCGTGTGATTTTTTGTTTTCTCTTTTTGGGGTAAATCATCAATTTTGTTTTCAATTCTAGATAAAAGTTGGAAAAACTTCAACTCCGTCCAGCCTAGATCAATTCGTATGTTTTGTTTTTTTTAAAAAAACTTCAATTCCGTGTAGCCTATGTCAATTTGGTTTTGTGTGAATCACGCAAATTTTAAATAACTTATGATCCTGTTTTGAAGAGAGAGGATAAAATACAAGTTTTAAGTTTTGAAAAATGGAAGTCGGGTTTGGGTCCTTGCATTTTCTTTTCTTCCTTTTAACTTTTGAGTTTGTATGATGGAAAAATCTATGTACACAGACGGTCTGAATGTGTCCGAACCGTTTTTGTTCCTAGCATTATTCTTGTATGATTTTGACATGAAACAAGTTGGGCAAAATTCGACCCAAAAATGGGGAAGAATGGGTTGTAATCCCATCCGCACATTTAAAAAGAACGAAAAAATAATTAAAACGAAAAGTTTGGGCTGATTTATCTCATTAATGACAAGTTAATTTAATTTATGAGTTAGGGTCATTATTTTAAAAGTTTTAATGGGTTAGGTTCATGATTTTAAAAGTGTTAGTACGTGAGTTCTTTTTACGGACGAAATTACTCTTATTTTGTTGTTTAACCATAAGCTATTTTACCGTGTCTTTTTTCTTATTTGATGGTTCTGTTTTTTTTTTTTGGTTATCTATTGCAACAAATTATGATAAAGATATCAAAACAAACATATAAAGTTAACTGTTAAAATAATAAACAGATGCTGAACATTTATCTATTTTATCAATTTTATTATTTAAACAAAGAACAAATAATGTTAGCTGATAATAAATAACTTTAAATCATTTGTTCGAACTCTATCTGTTGATTTATATATTTAGTATTTGGACTGTTATATTTATTAAAATATTATTTTATTATTATTTTGATATTATTTAAAAATTATAATTTTTTATTGGTTATTGATTTATCTAAATTTTTAAAAATAAAAATTATGTTCAAAAAATTAAAAAATTAAAAAGAAAATAAGTCAAAAAATAATTTATTTATCTAATGTCCAAATAACAGTGTTATTAGATAACATTATGTAATAGCTTATCAGATAATATTATGTGTTGATTTATATGTAAGAGTAATTTTAAAATCGTGTATCAAAAAAATTTCGGTCATAATTTAATTTTAGATAAATTAATTGTGCTAAAAAACTATTATTGTGGACTTTGAACTAAGTCTTTCTAAAAAAAAACACAAGGATTGATAATTCCATCGCATGTAATAGTCTCGTGACAAACAAACAAGGCACCTGAATTTGATAGGACCTTAAAAAATAAAAACTACATGGAAAAATAATTCTAGCCATGTGTGCCTTATAAGAGGGGAAAATAAAATAAAATGACGATCCTACGGAAATGTCTAAATAGAGTAGGCCCGAGTCAAGTCTTTTTTAGTTGATTTATTCGGTATTAATATTACTATTTTTTATTATTCTCCTTAATTTTTATTGCGTTAAATTTTTAATTAACTATACATTTTGACAAAAAATATATAAATATAAGCAAAAATATAAGTAAAAATCTAAAAAGTTGACGAAACATAAAAAATTAAAATTTTTATACTATTTTTAGTGTCTTTACATTCATCTTATCTTTAAATAATTTGATTTCCACTTATATTTAAATATTTTTTATTTCTAAATTAAAATAAAAAATTGTATAAAGAAATTAAAAAATTATTAAATAATATCAATGAATTTAGGGGTATAACCGGTCCTATTTAGTCCGATTTGGAAAAAAAATTGAAACCAAATCGAAAATTTCAGTTTAAGATTTTTCAAATCGAAACTGAACCGAATTATTTCGAATTGGTTCGATTTTTTTGATTTTCAACTTTGTTCGGTCTGATTTTCGGTTTGATTGGTCAAATGTAAAAAAAAATAGAATTTTTAAGAATAATAATTTGAGCTATTAAAGAGTTAAACCTAACATAAAAAATATATAGTATAAAAACTAAGAGATACAGATTAAAAAAATAAAAATTACCAAAAAATACATAAAACGAAACAAAAGAACAATTTGGACGGTGGTATTTATTGAATTTTTTTCGTCTTTATGTGAAATTTTTTGGTAATTTTTTGTTTTTGGTTAATTTGTTGTGGTTTATTAGTTTATTTCGGTGAGAATTCTTAGAAAAATTATAAATAATGGGTTAAATTTTAAAAATTTTAAAAAATAAAAATAAAAAAAATAGAGTTTTTTTGAACTTATTTGTCATCTTTGGTGATAGTTTTTTAACTTTTGAACATAATTTTATAATTTTTAAATTTTTTTATTAAAACGGATTAATAAATCACAAAATATCGAAGTTAAAATAATAAATGTAAAAAAAATAAATAGAAACAAAAAATAAATTTGGCCCAAAATATAACTTACACAAAATACAAATTATAATAAAAAATTAATTATTTTAATTTTGAATCGATTTGGCTAGATTGGTGTTTAAAACAAAAAAATCAAAACTAAACCAAAATTATCTTAAAAAATCAAATTAAATTAAACCGGATCAATGGAGTTTGAAAAATCGACGGAACCGCCAATTCAATTAGTTTTTTTATTTAGTTTGATTTGTCCATTTAGTCTTACTCCTCACAAAAAAATAATTTAATAAAACTCCAGCATGACTCTCCTCGCGTGCGAAAGAACCAACTGAAGAACCCTATTTTTTTTGCTGCCGCTATCAGTCTCCTCTCTCTTTTCTCCACTTCCCCTCTACATCCAAGTAGATCCCTCACTGGCTTACGAAACATGCGATCTTCACCCTCTGATTCCTGATCTCCACGCCTACCAATTGATATTCATATCTTGAAAGAAACCCTGAGCTGCTCCAAACTCAGCGAAAATGGGAGACCCCAACGATGCCATGATGCGAAACAATAGTGCCGCAGCCATGCAGGCCCGCACGAAGACCCAGAACCGTGCTAATGTTATCCAACTGAAGCTGGTATGTCTTACATATCTTCCTCCTTGGTTTTTGTGCGTCTTTAGGGTTTTAAAGGGTTTGGGTTTTGTTGTTTATGCTAACTCCTTAACGCCATGGTCGAATTGAGCAAGAGTGATTTCGTTGTTGATCCTGTGGCTTCATTTACCTGATCGTGGATTTGGTTGACATGGTTGATGATTGAAATTTGATGGTTGATAAAAGGGATTGGGAGTGATTGTTCATTGACGCTTTGTTTGGTCACTGAGAAATAAAGCAGCAGAGTTATTTTATAGACGATGATCGTTCGAATTTTAATGTTTTATCTGGTATTTTAGCTTCCAATCTGAGCTGACTGAGCACTAGAGGCTGGGCACATCGAGGTATTAAATATAATTAAAATTACATGGTATTTTATATCTTCAAAACAATTACTACCTATTGTGAGAAAGTACGTTACAATTTTTGAGAAGGTTGTGAAAAGCAATAAATCATCTTACATGAAAGTAAGCACGTCATACGGGTAAGATCTTTCCCCAGCTAATGAAATTGTTATTTACCCTAGGAGAAGAAAATCAATAAAAAGATAATGAAACTGTGATCAATCATTTTTGGAAACAGTTAGTAATTCCCTAAAACCCTCTGTGCACACCGTAACACTTTTATCCCTATGGATCTCAAGCCTTAAACCAAAAGAGTATGAGAAGTTGGTTGTTGACAGTGAGCAACGACAGGAGGGGGGGGGGGGGTGTTGCCAAGGGTCAACATTTCTATAATCACTAGATTACCCCTAGAACTTTTGAAATTTTTGCTAAGATATATATAAAGGATTAAAGGTAGCCTATGTATTTTAATGTTCTTTTATCCTCTCTCAATTTTAGGAGTATTCCTCCAAAAACATGGTATCCCTTGAGCCTCGACTTGTTCTTATGTTACTGTTCCTCCTTTTCTCGAGAGAGGAAGTATCAACACTCAAGGCATGAGCGGTTGTGCGGCCGTGCCAGGACCGGATTGCGATCCAATTTGATGTAGGCATTTATGTGTAATCTGAATTCTAATGTAGCGAAAGTGTGTGACCAGAAGTGTGAGCCAAAAGTGTATCTTATTTGCCGCAATGAAGAAGACTTGCCATTTCTTAATAGTTGATGGACAATGGAATAAGCTAACATGACTTGAAGAACAGCTATTGAACTGAACTCAAATCAAAACATAAAACTTCATTATGGATGAAATAACAAAGTTTAAGTGATTCTCACAAGAAATTGTTTTTAATTTAAATGGAGCTCAAGTAGATTGAGAGAAATTTAAAAAAGGGTTCTGGACCAAAAGAAGATAAGTGAATGGTGGATTCTTGGTGTGGGAGTTTGGATTTTGCCTTTTGAACTTGCATTTATAGGCAAAAGGGCAAAATGATTCGAGCTTGGATTGTAGTGCAACTGCCTACTTTAGGGCCCGACGACACTTTTACCATATTTGCCTTTTTATGTGAGCACATTCCTACTTCCTTGAAACTTGGTGCTTAAAAAGGGCATACTAGGCAGCTAAACCTTGGTCATGGGGATTCAACGTGGTCGTGAGAATGTAGTCCTTTCGCAATTACTCTTCCCTACAATTCAAGCCTGGCACAACCGACATCCTCTTTTGTACCTCCTTCCATTGATATATGTAGTATTTGCCACATGTCCTTCATCTTCCATGAATAGTATGTAGTGGGATTGAGGGAAACAAAATTTATCCAATGTGGCCAGGACCTGCATTGCTACTAATCCTCACCAACGAGACTTTGCTAGACTTGCCACCTGTACTCTAACGAGTGGCTTGTCATTTTTGCATATAAACATTGCCTCCTCAGACCTTTGTCCTTTAATTTAAGGATTAGGGTATGATGAAGTCAAAAAAACCAATCAACCACAAACTATTGTTGTTTACACACTCTTGTTTGTGACTAAAACCCTTAATATTTACCTTTAGGTTGTCACTTTCTTCTCATGGCCTAAGGATAGCTGTGACCTGAACAAGTGTTTGCCCTCTTTCCCATGACTTTCTATGTCATCCAAAAGCTTGGAAAATAGAATGTGCAGTGCTAGGGCTTTTTAGAAAGGGAAATAAAATGGAGATAATGGTGACTAAACATGATTTTTGAATTTTAAAAAGAGCCGTTTAAAACCTCAAGGCCGTCCAAGCCTAGAAATCCTTCCCCTCCCACTTAACTCTTCACTTTTCTTTTCAAAAACCTTATCCATTCATTATCGCTCCAAAAAAGCTCTCACTTGCTTCAACTTCTACAATTCGTCCCTAATCTTGCTTCATGGCCTCCGTAAGAGCTAATTCAACAACAAAGAACCCCAATAGTCTTGCAGTTGATATTTGCGAGTTCTATGACGATAAGAAACCTTGTCTTCACACCAAATGCCTTATAGACGTGGCCCCGTATGCTCTCTCTGTGACCACTAGCAAGTCAGCACTAGGCCTTGCTTTCAAAGATTAGTTCCCTTCCTTTTCTCAAGCCGTTTTACCCTATCTCTAAAGAATCTTTGCCCTTTGATTGCGTTGTCTTTGATTGGGTAATTATTCCAACGACATCCCCAACTGGCTATGGAACAAGCTCGACTCCAAATATAGCCAATGGTTAGATTGAGTAGAGACCGAATAAGAAGCTCTCTGGAAATAGATTGGGATCTATGACGCTGATATCATGTTGGATTGCAGTCTTGGTAGCCCTGTCAAGGCTGAAATTCCTTTTTGCAGTAGGATTCAACTTATACTTGTCCCCCGGGCTAGTTTGCCTTGAATCATTAGTTTGGCATTTAAGAGAACAATTGGATGAGGAGCCTCTTGACGACCCTATTGTGTTATCCTTTGCGTAGGCCTATACTCCTTGGTCCTCCTTTGAACCGAGACATGAAGGCTAGGTTTTTCTATTACTTCCTCTGCCCAGGCTTTGCCTATTGGTTCATCTGATTGTATTTCGTTAGTTGCTGGCTCCTATCCTTCTCTAGCTCATCTTTCGGCTTGTTTTAACCTTTGTAAATGTCTCTTCTAGAAGACAAAATTGGGGTCCTTTGGGAAACTTTAGGATGGTTAATGTTATGCACCCATTAGGTGAGGTGACAGGAGGTTTAACAATTCTAGGCCTCCCTTCAAATGGTGCAGTGATTGTTAGCTTCAACTTGTTCTCTTGCACATCACCCAAGGAAAGCCGAGGCGATCGAACAATGAGACCCTCTTTCTTTTTCCCTCCCTGGTTGCCCTTTGTTTAGAAGCCTTGGATTACATAACCCCATTATTACACTTTTGATAGAACGCTTATCTCCTTGGACTTCATGCCACATTCATTACAAACAATCGAATCTTTGTCCTTGACCACTTTCTTGATGTTTGAACTAGGCTTCTTCCAGCATGACTTCTTTCTTTTCAACCCTCTTGTCCTTGATAGACCGTTATTCATCATCGAAAAAAGGATGCATGCCCTCAAAATCAAATATGTATCTCTCTCGAGATGGTCCTACCTGGCTGAATTGACACCATATTGGTGGTCTCAATTTACCCGAGTTTTTTCGGAAATTTGAACTTCCCTTTTACCAGTCTGGTCATGTATGCCATTGCAAAAAATAATATAATTGTTGGCTGCATGATTCCAAAAGTTGTGATACTTACAATAACCTTTGTTTCGTATTTCTTTAGCATATGAGATCTTCTGGCCGAATAGAATGTGAAAAGTTTGTCTGTTGCAAGGTGATCGAATATCTCTTAGCCTTCTGATGTCAAACGTATAAGCCCTGACAACCTTATTGAGTTGGAAGCTTAGTTGGTTCTACTTTAATAATTGGCTTGCACATGTAAGACATGTGATTGGTTACCAAAACAATCAAACTTCAGGGTTGAAATTTACTTTAGAATTGGGAACTGTGTAATTTGGATCCTTGGACGAAGCCTTTCAATCTTGTTCTTCCTTTGGAATCTATTCATATCAAGCTGCCCTGGAGGCAAAATCAAACAGATTCCTGAACTTGGTACCGTTAAACTACTTTAATTCAAAATCTTGACTATTTTTGAGCCAATCTCATTTACTCTGTTCCTGGGAGTGGTATTTTGCACTTGAAGCAAGCATATCTAAACCTGGAGAGGTGAACCTCAACAGACTCTCCAGGCAATCGAAGAGTTTGGACAAGCATGCCATGGTTACTTGTGGCTCAGTCTTATAAAACTGCTCATGAAACATTTTCTCCAGCTGTAGTCAAGTTTGGATAGATTTTACTAGTAGGTGAAACTCATTTCTGCTACGGAATTAGATAAAAGCCTTATCTTGCATATATCATTCCATCCTTCACCACATTGCACTGCAAAATGTGCAAGGTGCTCAACCGTGGACTGGCCGGTTTCTCTTGAGAAAAGATCTCTAGTCTGGAATAGGAAACTCCCTAGGCATCTCAACCTGATTCATCCAGTCAGGGTATCGTTTTTTGTAAAATGGCCTAACAACATGTGGGAAGACATTACCCAATTGCTCCTCAATTATCTCCATCACCCATTCTCTGTTAAGGATTAGGTTTGGCTGCTGCAAGATTGGAGCAACTGGTCGTGGATTCTGAGGGTTAAGAGTGAACTAATTAGCCCCCCGAGTATCATTGTAGGCTTGTGTGTGAACTGTATTACCTCTAAAGTCTAGGGTTCTGTCCGTTAGTAATAGGCCTAGGTATATGGTTTCATTGTCATTGTTTGGAGCGTTATTCAGGCCGTTTTGTTTGTCTCTGATTTTCAAAGGCATGAATTGCGGTGTTGGACCTCCAAGCCCAACTCCTTGGCCTCTTTGCCTTTGGTTGTAGGGTTTTTAGAAGTGGAGGCTTGAAAGAAGCTTGGGCAGAGGGAGTCTGAAGTGTTGGCTTCTTTTGTTGAGTTCAATTCTGTAGCAACACCAAAAACACCAAACTGTGGAACCTGTGGTTGGGAATGAGGGGATTGAACATTGTCCTTCATGGCGGCTATCATGTCGTGGATAGCTAATGTCAATAAAGCCTAAGACTCATCAACATTTGTTAAGATATCTCATGTGAGATTTCATGGCTGGCCATGAACACATAATTATGTACGTTGTCTGTCATCTCCTGTAAATTCTGTGAGTATCTATTGAGTAGGTTATGGTAAGTCAATTGATGATCGATTTGACCTGGCTTTGGAAGGGCGGTTAGTCTAGTTCTAATTACGTATTGTCATTATGCTACCACTTGGAACTATTGGTGTCGCTTGGAGCATGCCAAAAAATCTTCATCCTTTCACGAGAAAGGGAGTGTCAACACTCAAGGGGTGAGTGGTTGTGTGTTGGCGTGCTAAGATCGGATTGCGATTTATTTTGATTTAGGTGTTGATGCTGTAATCTGACTTCTAATGTAGTGAAAGTGTGTGACCTAGGGATGCGAGCCACAAGTGGTTGTTGGTTTGCCTCAAATACGAGTACTTAATATTTCCCAACTGTTGATGGAAAATGGAATAACCTAACATGACTTGAAGAACAACTATGCAGTTGAACTCAAGTGAAAGCAGGAAACTTCATTAGGGATGAAATAACTAAGTTTAAGTGATAATTACAAGGAACTGCTAGGTCGACTAGGCTTTAATTGAATAAAATTCAAATATATTGAGGGAAAGTGAAAGTCAAAAAGTAAAGGTGCTAGACCAAAAGAAGATAGGTCCGATTGGATGCTGCTTTAGTTTTTGGTGTGTTAAATAAGCGGAATTTGTTAAATAGCCGAGTGGGTTAAATAAGGCGGGGTGACCCACATTAATGTGATTTTTAAGAGGGTGTGTTAAATAACACAGTGATTGGATGGAGGGTTAATTTGGATGTGTTAGGCAATGGGAAGATGTATTAATTGTCAAAAGACATTTTTGTCTTTCATCATGGATTTATTGTATTATGTCAAAAACTATATATATGTATATGTACTATATATATGTAAAATTAGATATACGTATAGTATATATACATATACACATATATATGTGTGTGTATAGTAAGCTTCTAATAAGTGATTTCTCATTTTGTTAAAATGAAAACCTCTAATTTCATGATCAACTATTGATGATCCGAATTGTTCAATATGTTTAAAACATGTTTTTAAGGTAGAGTTTGATCCAATTAATTTTTTATAAAACTATTCCTGTAAGTATTTATGAAAAACTATTTGGAATCAAGCTCTTTTGGGTATTTTTTAGAGCCGATTTCTTGCGGGTACTCTTAAAAACATGTTTTAAACACATTGAACGGTTCGGATCATCAATATTTTATCAAGAAATAAGTGGTCTTTATTTTAACAAAATGAGGAATTTCTTATTAGAAGCTTACTCTATATGTATTTTATACTTATAAATGTAAATATATATACGTATAGTATATATATTTATATAATATATACACTTATAAGTACATAATTGTAAATATACTCATGTATTATATATAAAGGGTGTTTGGGAGAGATTTTTTGAGGTGTTTTTGAATTTTGAGATTTTGATTATGAAATTTTAGATTCTGAAAACTCATAATCAGACTCTGTGAAGTGTTTGATAGAATTGTGTAAAATATATTATAAATCTGTGAAGTGTTTGGTAGTATAATCAAATTATTAGATTGTGGGTAGAATAGTAACAAAATTCCAAAATCTAAAATCCGAGTTTCAAAAGTAGTTCTGGACCTACTTTTGAGATTGTGGCTTTAAAAGCCTGTTTTAAGAATCCCATAATCAAAATCCTATAATTAGAATTTCAAAATCAGCATTCCAAACACTAAAAAACCCAGAATCAAAATTCCAGAATCCAAAAACAGTTCAAAAAAGCTCTCCCAAACACCCACATATTCTTATATATTTCTAATATATATAAATATATTTGTATAGTATATATTTGAATATACATATAAGTATACTTGTAAGAGTGTGTGTGTGTATCATATATTTTATAAGTACATATACACACATATATATACTCATAATATATTTATATATACTTATATTATACTTATAAGTATATATTAAGACAAAATGTAAAAACGGGTCTCATGAATTTTGATACGTGTTCAAATTAGTGGACGCCACATAGGTATGATGTATAACTTTATGTACAACGTGATGTGTTAGTAGCATTGCTCGTATATTAAAGGGTGGGGGAGGGGAATCTTGGTCATTTTTAAGCTAAGGTGGGTGTGTTAGTTTAGCCTTGTGGGGGGGGGGGGGGGGGGGGGGGGNGGGGGGTGACTCAAAGTAAGGCAATTTAACACACCCCACGAAATTTTGCCAATCAATGGGTTAAGGGTGGGCCCAGCCTTAACTAAGGCTTGTGTTATCTAAGGCACCCCATAAGGCATCATCCAATCAGCCCGTGAATGCTATATTCTTGGTGGGGGAGTTGTGATTGTCTTGTGGACTTCTTTTTATAGGCGAAGGGCTAACTGATTACTTGGATTGAAATGCTACTGACTGCTTCAGGGCTTGCAGATGTCCCTTGTCTTTCTATTTATGTGAGCACATACCCACTTCCTTGAAAATTGGTGCTTATAAAGGGCATTCTAGGCTGTTAAACCTGGTTCATGGGGAGTCAACGTGGTCATGGGAATGCCAAGTTCCTCCTTGCAAATACTTTCACCATCTTTTATTCCTTCCATTCATAAACACATAAATATAAATATATGTGTGTGTGTGTGTGTGTGTATTATGTGTACGCACATGCACTCTCGCCACACATAGTTATTTGCCACGTGTGCTTCATCTTCCAATTAAATTGCATGCGGTTAGAAAGAGGGAAACTGAATTTATCCAGTGCGATCAGGACCTTTACTACAATTAATCCTCACCAACGATCAGGTGTTTGACTTTGCTAGACTTGCCACGTGCTCTTCAATGAGTGGCTTGCCATTTTTTAGTATAAACAGTTACATAATTATTTCACACTGTCTTATATATGGTAATATTAATTTTTAGAAGATACTAATTTTGGCCCCCTTAGTTCAATCCTACCTTCGTCCTTGATGGTGACTATGTAGCACAGACACTCTTCGGAGGTCTCCGTACCCGTTTCGGACACTCTGGACACACTGACACGTCGGGGACACACCAAAAAATGTATTGGACACGACAATTAATTTAATTTATTTCTCAAGGGGGACACGCGAGACACGAATTGGGACACAACAGAGGTAGATCTGTTATTTTTTTAATTGTTTTGGAAAAAATATGTTATTGCTTAATATATGGGTTAAAACTACAATTAAAGATTTAAAATCCTAAAATACCTAATCAACTCAATCATGATACATTCATTCAGGACATCTCTTTGATTTGTATTGTTGTTTTGTTTGAGTAGTATTAATGTTCATTCATTAATCATTATATAATACATATGTACACATGCTATATGTAAAAAAAATTGCCGTGTCCTTGCTGTGTCCGTATTCTCTTTTTTTCAAAAGACCCGTGTCCATATCGGTGTCCGTATCCACATCTATGCTACATAGACGGTGAGGATCCTGTGAGAAATCATAAGACTATGTAAATAGTGTTGTTGGAATAGGAAGAGGATTTGCCTGTTGTAAAAAATTGTTCTTACAAAATGACGAAATTACATACTAGAAAAATGTGGACCTTTAAGAACTGAACAATGGGTGGACAAAGTTGTAAAGAGGGGTACAAACATATTTGACAAAAACATGACATGGCTTCAAAAAGGGAGACCAAATTGTTTTCTCCCTTTGTGTGTTACTATGGAGTACATATATTTTTCTTGTACTTTCATACTCTAGCATTAGAAGGACCCATTCGTAATAATTTTTTCTGTTTTTCATGGCTTCTGTCTTTCCATGAGCAAAAAGTACCCTATAAAATATTGTAAAATGGTAAGATATAGAGCTAGTGTAATCATTGATTTCTTTTTTGTAATTATATTATGTCCTTTCACAATAATATTTTTTTTGTTTGTTGGTCTTCTTTGCTAAACTAAGCTATATATTTTTGATGCAGATCGGGCAAAGTCATCCAACTGGTTTAACATACAACCTTTTAAAGCTTTTTGAACCCCGAACGCCCTTGGAGTATAAACCACCTTTGGAGAAGAGAAAATGCCCTCCATATACTGGTAATTGGAAGCCTTCATGGAGGATATTATTCACTTTGACTATTCTTGTCCATCATAATGGTAATTATCATTCATTTTCCATGTCAAAGGAATGGCGCAATTTGTGAGTAACTTTGCTGAGAAAGGTGATTCCGAATATCAACCACTTGTCCAAGAGGCTGAAACAACTGTAAGATGCCTTCCTCAGCATGAATCCTACATCTTTTGAGTTCTTTTCTGTGATATTCATCACATTATGTTTTAGTAAAAAACTTTACTCAAAGATACTGCCTTTAATAACACCTGTTAATGCTCATGAGAAGTGAAAGGACTGTTCTGCTTGCTTTTTTCAGATGGTTGGCAGATAATGTATATGCTACATATTTTAAGTTTGGGTGCTAAATTAGGTTTAGTGCCAAATTATTTGTATTTTTTTCTGATCTTAAAGAGAACTTGTATTAGTTTATCTTGGTCCTCTAGACATTGAAGTGGTACAAGTTTATCTTTTGATTCCTGCTTCAAGCAATAATATGACTGGAAGTAGGTCTTGTGTTATATTTTTACAATCCAGGGGGACTTGGTGATATAAATGGAAACATTCTTATTACGTCTATTGCCGAAGGATGGATTGTAGAAGGCAGATTGGGGATGTATAGGGCTTAGATGTGGTCTGACCATATCATATGCTCATATTATTGTTGTTGTAGATGGTAAGTGGACCTGATGTGCCCATTCGGGAATATGCGGGCACTACAATGGCTGCTCGAGACCACCCGAGGTGGAGGTAAGAGCGGACCTAATGTGCTGGTCAGAGAATATGGCGGGCACTACAGTAGCTACTCGAGACCACTGGCGGTGGAGGACACCGAGAGAGAGGGAGATGGAAGTAGAGAGTGGTCAACCCAGAGAGTTCAGAATGCTTCTCATAGATCTTGTGTGAATTGAATGCATGCCTTCAATGCTAGATGAAGCGTCTTTATACATTATTAGAACTTTGGAGGGGAAGGAAGCCAAGTGTCAAGCTTCTTCCTTATTGGTTGGCAAGGTGGATGCTGACAGGGCTCTTCTTGGACTCCTACCATGTCACGCTCTCGATTTTCAACATATTATTAATGTTGATACATAGTAAAAGAAATCTCACAACACTCAAAGATACACCCGTAATCCCAAAATATTTCATTCAATGAAACAACCAAAGCTTAAGTTCATAAATATTACATCAAAAGTACTCCCAGAAGGTGTGAGATTTTCAAAATGACACTAGAGTCAACCGTTTTACACTTTCTTGTGGAGATAAAGAAAGTTGAAAATGTGTTACAAAACATCTATCCCATAACTTAAAGCAGAAATACTAGGT
>JABCMJ010000023.1:0-44730 GCA_014822125.1 Arbutus unedo
AGAGAGAGAGAGAGAGAGAGAGAGAGAGAGCATATAGTTTTTTAATTGGTCACACTAAGCTCTAGTGAGATTGAGTCGTCCCGGATGAGCCAAAAAGCTGCACCAAATTGATATACAAACAAACATGGTACAGATTTGCTCATGTTATTGGATGTAGATCCCAAAGAAAAAGGGAGATAAATAGATAACAGGTATATATGGGTTTATTTACATGATTCCAAAGCATTTCATTTACAGCTCTGGGCCAATGATTCTAATATTTGAATTATTTTCTACAAAGAACAGTTCATAATCTAACATATTTAGACTAAATTATTCATTTGAATAAGCAACCACATCATCGCAAGTCCAATTCATGGGTCTATCGATCGTAATTATTAGAAGTTGCAAAATAATGACAGTACTCTTAAATTATCTATCGAATAATCAAAATAATTTAACATTGAGGGGCATAAACATCTTTCGAAGTTCATTTCTTCCCAAGTTAAATGGAGACTATAAAAAAATTTATAATTCAACAATTTAATAATACGGTAATATGAATAAGCTCGGCGTGTTTTTATATAAAACAAGAAAATTGCTACTGCCATTTTTCAAGTTGATATCAGTTCTCCCATCAATGCTTACCCTCTTCATTTACAGGCCTTAATGGCCCATGTTTGGTTAACTATGGCTGGGCTGCACATGGCTAATAGTGGACCGTGGTTTAAGATGAGTCCACTTGAGCTGGGTTCCATCCCCACAATCTTCATGGATTCCATCCTCGTTCATTTTCTGATAGCAAACCAAGTAGATTTGGGTTTGGACCTCTGTCTTGGGTTTTGAAATTTGTGTTTTCCAGAGAATTGGTGTCGTACCTATTGATGTTATAAGATGGCGATTTATTCTATAGAAGAATATATTTACGGTCAAATTAATTGACCATAGACACGATAGTTGTGGTAGAAGGAGGTTGCGGGATTTAAACCACCACCTGGTGGAAGAAGGATAAGGTTGTCACACCATTCTCACGCTAACGATCCATTTTTAACTGGCAATACTGTAGGAGACTGCCACTAGTGTTACTAAAAACAAAAATGAATGTGGTAAAAATTGCATACATAAATTTCAAAACACACATTTACATTTATGTGGTGGTTAAATAGGCATAAATCAACCACACCCCATCCTAGATATGTTCAATGGTGTGAACACTGAGGGTTGGGATGATGTCTACATGATGGCAAATGGTGTCATGATACCACAGCCACATGACATGTGGAAAGTATACTATTGCACATGAACATAAAGTAGGACGAGAAACTGCACATCATTTGTTTTTGCTTCCACACTCTTCAGTGGGGTTGGTGAAGTGAAACACTTTTAGATCAATCCCTACCTCATCCCCCCATTCACAAACTTAGGAGAATATACACACCTTAAAGTCCGTACAAAAATCATCATCTACCCAGAAATTCAAGAAACCGCAGTCACCCCATTAACGAGGAAAAATCTAATTATTGTATATGTCGGTAAGAAAGACTACGTATAATGTATTCTGCGAACGTGTGTCAGTTGATGATTGGACAAGTTTTTGGATGAGGAGTCCACATGAATCTTTCAGGTCCCTTGAAATATTAAGCCTATAAACTATGGGATATACAAGACCTTGGGAGATGTATTATCGGTGTTTTTCTAATAGAGTCACTCAATCTTATGAACTAATTACCTATCTCCCATAGTCTCATTGGATTATTGATCAAGTATGTGAGCTCACCCGTCTCCCTTTCGAAATCCGACCAATCAAAAAAGATTAATGAACTAAGGCCTTATTCCATTCGCGGATTAGACACGCGGAATTGGACTATTAGTGCTTAATTCTGCCCAACCCGATGTTTGGTTTCTCAAAACTGAATCATGACAAATAATCTCGAAATTATTATAATACTAATTATATGTGGGGTACTATTTTATCCTAAGAGTAGGGAGGAGGGAGTGAGACTTATTTAATCTCGTCTGTAAAATCGTTGCTCCACCGCCTCCAACCGCCGCCACGCTGCTACCTCCAACCACTTGCCGCCGCTGTCACGTATGTATATTCATACAATTTCAACGAAACATCTCTATTCAAAATCTTAAATATTTGAGTGAGTTATCCTATAAATAATCCAATCTAAATCAAATATAAGATTAAATTTAACTGATATTAAAATAATATCAGGACAAATAATTTTAGAACTATATATTAATCCGTCAATTTTAATCCGTGAATCATACATACCTAAGAATATTCCTTCAAACAATCCCAAATCTAAACCAAAAACTTCCTTGATGTAGTTTATCACATCCATTGATTATTATAAGACAATTCACCATTCCACGGATAAAGTTGAAAGCATCAAGATCCAATATTACTGACCTGTAGAGACAATTGTCAAAGAAATGAGAACGCATATGTTACTTTATCCCTTTACCCACTCAACCACATGCTCCACCATTTACTTATCTGAGCCAACAAGCAATCATATGGTTTCAACCCCACCACTACAACCCCACCTCCGGATTCGAAGAGATTATAGTGCAGTTTTTTATAGTGTGTATAAAGTATTGTAATTTTGTCCGTTTTATCCTTGAAATTATATTGTTTTGATATCATATATTTTGATAACAATTCTCGTAGTAAGTCAAAATAGTGTAGTTTCGAGAACAAAGCGGGCAAAACTACGATGTTTTGTCCGCATTACACATACACTACAAAAAACTGTACTACAGTATCCCAAATCCCCCCTCTCCCTCTTTCTCTTTTGTCCCTTTAAATTGCCAAGAAATTCCTCATTTGCATAAAACAGAACTACCCAATCCACACCTTTTTTCTCTACCTTACAACCGTATCCAAAATGAGTGAGCATTTCATCAGAATGAGTGGGGTTCCCTTCATCTTACTAATAACCTCTCTGATGTTTTCTAGTGCAAACTCAGATGCAGCCAAGGACAGAGAGGAGTGTACTGAGCAGCTGGTTGGGCTTTCCACTTGTCTACCTTATGTTAGTGGAGATGCCAAAGCTCCAACACCAGATTGTTGCAGTGGTCTCAAACAAGTCCTCAAGACCAACAAGAAGTGCCTTTGTGTGGTTATTAGAGATAGAAATGATCCACAACTTGGGCTTACAATTAATGTCACACTTGCCTTAGGCTTGCCTTCTGTTTGCAATGCCCCTGCAAATGTCTCCAAGTGCCCTGGTATCTCTTCTACTCTTATACTTACTTTAAATTCATTTTGTAACCAAAGCTGTTGTGTATCCAGAAGTTTAATTTACTGAGAAATTTTTTAGAAATGTGGTGCATAGAGTGAATTCAAAGTTGGTGCGACTTGGAGTCGACCGCACCGTGGGTTCATTGGGTTTCGCTTCGCTGACTATGACGGGATTAGATTGTAGATATGTGCTATACAACAGTCAATGCATCTTGTATCTTCTTCATTTCATACATAGTGAAACTGATGCATGTCTGTGGATTTACCCAACTGCAAGTTTAAAGAACTATGTAAAATCTCAATGTCGCGCTTTGTGTTTGTATTATTTTCTTGATTGTTTCTTCGTGTGACGTTGTGTGTGTTTGAGTGACTCCACGACAAACTCTAGGTAAATTTTTTTAGTATGGTCTATTGTTTCTCAAAAAACAAGAGTATACGAAAATCAAAAGCGGTAGCTCAAAATCGTGATCAGGTTCCGAATTGACATCTTATAGAATAAGAGAACGCCTTCTCTGCATGGCATAAAGGGCACATGTATACGGATTCGTGGATGCTGTAGCTACACTAGTTAAATGAAATAACTACACGATAATCTAAATAAATCTTTCCTACGTCGAAATATTTAAGGACATCTTTTTTGGATTGCTGCAACATTTATACGTTGGTGGTTGTTTGTAATGGGTGCAGCTCTTCTCCACATGGATCCTAATTCACCAGATGCTCAGGTTTTCTATCAATTTGGTCATGCCTCAAACCACAGTGCCACTGCCACTGCCCCTGCCCCAGCCCCAGCCAGCAGCCCTGTTGCTAGTGGTAATTACCTTAACAACTCTTTCACTAACTATTCCTTAAGCCCCCCTTTGGGATGTCCAAAATTGTCTGTTCTAGAAGTTCAAAAAGTTCTCTAAATTCATGAACTGTTGTTGAAAAAACTGGTCTTTTGGAGAACTAAACAGGGCTTTCGTTTTTTTTTTTATATTTTGTGGGAACAGCTAAAGCCAATGTCCCAGGAAGGAGTGATGGCAATGGCAGTGGGAAGAGATGGTTGGGATTGGAAGCTTTCGTTATTTTTGGTGGTGGGCTCTTGATGTGGCTTTTCACTTCACATTCATTCATAATATAAGATAGCTTGAAAAGCACTCAGATGGATTATCAATGCACTCTCATTCCACTTGGAATTGGGGAGACTGTGCATGTTCCGTGCCAAAACGACGTTGTTTTGTCTCGTAAAACACTGATTGAAAATTATTCGGTCAATACTTTACTGTTTGGATAGTGTTTTGCGCACCAAAATAACATTATTTTGATGCGCAATATATTCTGCTGTGCACCGCGCATAGCAGGACTCCTGATTCACTTGTATGTATCTAGTGCTCTTATGTCAGTATTTTATAAGTCGCTGATTTTTGTTTGATGTTGACCTCTTTATGCATCTCTCTTACTTGTGGATCCCACAATTTTACGTTTTTATCACTCAAACAAATAGGCCACGATAAATTTTGTCCATGGTTTAAACCAAGGACGAAATCAGAAATATAATCTACCACGGGCTAATTCAAAATTTAATAATCCGCAAAACTATCATCGGCCGATTGATTGTAAAATTAGGGTTTTTTTTTTCTGAAAACAAATTAGGATAGATTGGGGTTGGATTGAATTTGAACCAAACTAAAAATAAATTGGGCTGCAAAATAATAAGACGAACTAAGATTAAATGAGCTAAAATTTTACATATAAAAAAAAAATTAACGCTTGGGCTAGAGCCCACCATAGCTCCAGCGTGGTGCCGCTCTTGATTTAAACCACTCACTCACTCAGGAGTACACATACTTACGTGAATTCTTTATTTAATATTCGCATTCAGGTTTTTATAGTCGTTTGATGGTAAACATACTTTTCAGTGTTCGTAGCGCATGTTGACAGGGTGCACGGAGCCAGGGCAGGCCCAATAATTTTGAGGTCCTAGGCAATGTTAAAAAAATTAGGCCCCTTGAAGAAAATTTAAAAAATAAAGTAAAATTTAATAAAAATTGTAATAAGAATTACAAAATATAAAATGTGTTTTGTTCTTGCTACTAAAAAATTTTACATAAGTAATTCTATTAATGCAATAGACATTTCATAAAAGAATTCAAAAAATTTATATGATGGTTGTACTGTTTATCACACAAAGTGTGAATTTTGTTACAAAATTTTGTTATCTACTAATATTTATCAAAATTTATAAAACTGTTATTTGCTCTAATTAAATAATAACATACTTTCAAGAACTATGAATATGTTAGTAAATAAATTTATAAAAGTTAAAATTCATCTATTTATTAAATATAAGGTAATTTTCAACTATTTTATCAAACTATTCAAGGTCAATAAAAAAATATAAAAAATAATCTTAAAATAAAATGATTAAATGAATAAGACTCAGACACTTCACAAAAATTTCAAGAAAAGAAAAAAAAAGATAAAGATAAAAATAAAAAGACTAACTAAGCTCTATAATCTTAGTAAAAAATACCTGAATCAAAATTCATCCAAGTTAATAATTTTTTTAAAATTATAATTTACAAAAGAAATTCATGTAGAAAATAAAATACATAATATATATATACACACGCCAAGTGCTAGAGGCGTGAATAATTGGATTAAACAAGAGGAAACAAAGTTAAAATGAGAAAAAAATGAATGAGCACCAACTAGTGTGGGTTTTAAGAATTTTTAATTGAAACAAATTCGATCCTTCTTTCTTTTCTTTTTTTGATGTTAAGAATTTCTACATTTAAATCTGAATAAGGGGAACTTATTTTTTAGTCTCATCTCTAAGTGTTTATTATTTTTTCATCATATGCACTTACAAACATTAAATTTTGATCATTTTTAAAAAAAAATACCAAACTTACCCTTATCTTGATATTAATCAAGATTAGCAGCAAATTCTTAAAAATGCATCATTAATAGTTCTCTCTCAAGTATCGGACTTGTCTCTCCTAAAATCATGGGACTGAAAAAATGGCCAACAATCCTCACCATAGATCTAGGGCTCCGGAATCCATCAACTCACCGAAAATCGCATACAAATACCGCACTACATCTATAGAACATCGACCGCCGATACCGAAATACAGAGTACGGGTTTAATTTGACTACTATCGGAGAAGGACGACGAAAGTTGAATTATTTTCGTCGGACTACGGATTGGGGTAAGGTAAGAATCGTTGGAATACATGTTTAGTTTGGATGATACTGACTCAGACATAATATATTTGAAGGTTATGGTATATTTTCAAATATTATGGTAAATTTGAAGGTTATGGTAAATTTGCTGAAAAGGAACAACACGTACAGGTCATGGTACATTTTTAGATATCGTGGTAGATTTGAAGATCATGGTAAATTAGTAGGTAAGGAACAACATCTACCGTCCATGATAAATTTGTATATATCATAGTAAATTTGAAGGTAACGCACGATATCTGATAAATTGACAGATTTCATAGTAAATTTGCGGGATAAAATACTAAATCTGCAAGTTATGGTAAATTTAGCAGGTAAGAAACAACACCTGCAGGTCATGGTATATTTTCATAAAATAGTGAAAATAATTACTAAAGATAATTATGAATCTCAAACTACCACTTCTGGTAAAGATAATTACTAAAGATAATTATGATTCTATGTTTTAAGCCTAAATTAGTGCTACAAATTTAAACTTAACAAATCAAGAATTAACTAATCAAAAGATAAGAGGGTAAAGTACCTCTCAAAAGTAATGGCAAATTTGTCAAACCATAAAAAAATAAGATTAAAACATAAGTTCAAAAAGTGGATGAGATGAAAATCTAAATTGTAGAGGTAAATAGAACTCTAACTTAAATTACCCTCTAAATAATTGGGTTCAAAATATCTAACGGGAGTTTTTTTATTGTGTCATGTTTAATAGAGTAGTTGAGATAAATAATTTTTTAATCTTTTTTTTTTTTACTAAGAATCAAAACTAAAAATCCCTAATTTTGGTGTTTTTTTTTTTGGGGGGGGGGGGCTTTGTTGGCTTTGCCCTTAGGCCGGCCCTGTGTGGAGCTCCATGCAGATAGCTATGAGGTTTCGAGAACAACATTGTTGGACAAATATGTAAATACAGAAAATTATAATGGGGAGAATTTTTCCCACTGCCCGTTTGGACGGGTACAAGAAATGGGGTAATTTTTAGAGGGGGTATATAGGTTGATGTAACACATTTAGTATGGTTTGAGATGATAAAAATACAGAGATAACTTTTTACCCCTTAAAAAATAACTCTCCGTAGAGAATTAGAGGGGTATTATTTTTGGACAAATTTTTGGACACCCTCCCTTTGTCCAAAAGTTATCCCTAAATATTAGCCAAGAATAATACCCACTTTTTCTTATTTCAACTACAAAATAACATTAGCTCCTCATTTTATCCTCCATTTAAACTAAGTATTATTTAATCTCTTTTTTGATACCCTATCCAAATTATCTATTTTTTTATCCTGCTATAAATATCACATCAATGTGGGTCAACTCTCTAAAAATAATATTCCCTCTTATTTTATCCCCTCAAAAATTTATTCCCTGAAAATAATCTTTCATTTAATTGGCCCCTAGGTTAAAGGAAAAACAAAAAACAAAGCTTAAGAAAATGGTTGTTGACTCAAGAATGGAGCCAGAAATTTCACTATGCATGGACGATTTTTTTTAAAAAAAATATTTAACAAGAGCGAGTCTATATACTTCATAAGAAATTTTTCTTCTTCTATATAATAATAAAGGATTTTTTTCCTTGCAAAAACAACCCACTCTACTATCCTTTTCCTGGCTCTATCCCTAACTGTTGTGTATAGAATTCTCCAATGTGAATGAATATGGGTGCTGCCTCTTTCATAACCAGACAATTTGTAGATAAGGACTTTAGCATGGGCAAGTCACCTTTTTTAGCATGCTGGAGGGATGTATGATCAATAGCTACTTGTTTTGTGGTCCATTTCACTATGTGTGAGAGAGTCTCCCATCACCTCTCTATCTCCATGGCCTACAAATATGTGACCACATCAATTGCATTTTCAACTTTCCCTCATTTGCCATTACCCAATACTTTTTCTACTTTATTATTAAATTATTAGAGATTATTCGATTATGAAGTACACTTTTGTAGATTTTTAATTTAGTCTAGTTTCTTTGAATTAAAATATTTACGGAAGGTGTTGACAATAATAATTATTTATCTTTTTTACTTGAAAACGAAATGGACTAGAAAAGATGATTATGCATGTGCCCGATTATGGAAATGCTTGCCCTAAAGCATTCAGAGGGTACAAGGATAATCATATAATTTTACAATCTCCAGTGATTACGATCCACATACTTTTAAGTTAGATTAATTGATCATGATCGGACAGACCATTGGGATGAATAATTTAGTTCAAACTTGTTGAATTATCACCCCTTCTTGTAATCAATAATACAAATGGTACAATTCATTGGCACCTAAATAGGCCCTTAGTACTGTTTTGCTATGAACACTTCATAAGTTACGGACATAACGCATGCATGATTTTATAGCAGCGACTGTCTAAAGGTACTTTAAGAGAAAGTTGTGATACACATATAGGTTGTACTATTGTAATGTTACGTATATATTTTTATTTACACACATAACACATGCATAATCATAAAATAGGTAGGAATTTTATGATCCATTTGTTACATATCATTTATATAATTTGATTTGTTACCTATTTTTTGGTTCATTTATTACGACTTTTTATGTTATTTATTACATATTGTTTGGTATAATTATGAATAAGTATATACGCATGCATGCACCAAAATATTACGTATTATTTTAATTAATTATAAAAATATTTAATATTACCAAAATTACGCAAATTTTGCTCCATATTATACCATAGACTTCTCCTATCTACTATTCAAAATCATGACAAGCCATTAACATTCAGTTATGAGCCCAATATTTTTGTGACAATGGAATAAAATATGAAGTGATTTATGAGTTAGTTATTATTTTAAAATTACAATAGCCACTGTATTTTCTCTTGGTTTTTGTATTTTCTTCTTAAAATAATATTTTAAATTCAATCTGGGCCACTATATTTGAATAGCAGGAAATGGGTTTCAAAGACCTAACCAACTTCCATGGAAATGCACAAAGTGTTGGGGGTCCCAATGTGATAAAGTCAAAATTGGTGATGTTGATGCAATAAATTAATAAAAGCCTAAAAATACTGGTAAGTTGGCCGCCATTGTTGGGCGGTGAAAAGGAAAGTCCCAAGTCCCTTTCCTGTCAACTGTGCAACCCATAACATATAGTGTGTTTCGATTGAGAGAGAATAATGTTATTTTCCTCGAGAGATTGACTTCGTGTACAAGATAGACGGAATCAGAAATTTCATTAGAATTAATATGTATTCGAAATTAAAATATATATTTTTCAAAATATTTAATAGCGATATATATATATATATATATATATATATATATATGTCATAGGATTTTTTTTTATATAATGATAGAGATTTTTTTTTCTTGCAAGGGTGACCGGCCTATTGCTCCTCTCCTGGTTCCAACTCTGAAAGGAATTTTATTTTTATTATTATATAGAAAAATAAAAAGTGCCCTATGAACTATATGGAATAGTCCTTGCTAAATATTCTAAATATTTTGAAAAAGAAATTTCACCTGTGCAATGAAATTTTCGACTCTATCCCTGCCTACTAGATGTCCTGGCTCTATCTTGATGTACAAGGTATTTGTTTTCTCTTAGCTGTCAGGTGCTACTGTTTTTTTTTAATTTATAAAAGGACTAATTTATAAGAAGAGTTTATCTTGATTTTAATTTAATCTCTATTAATAAACAATAAAATTGATAAAATATGCATAAATTGAGCCAGATATACTAAGAGCAATTTCAACGGAAATTTTCAAATTGTAAGTAGCGAAACAAGAGTCACTATTAAAGCTAACATAAGTTCCAACCAAGATGTGTCAAATCCCACGTGAATTTGGCTTGACCTTTGTTGATGCCATTTTTTAAGGCAATATCAATTCTCTTTCTTTTGTAAAAATAGTTATTTAAGACAAAATCTTTAAAATTAAAGTTAAAGTTGAAGAACGAGCATGGTTGATGTCAAATTTAAATATGTCAGTTTTGACTAAAATTTTTTTTACATCTCCAAATCCTTATCACAATGTTTGCGAACCAATTTGCTATGTCTTTGTCGCTGATGATCATCAAGCAAGCGTGCGGATTGATCAGGGTTTTTTTATAGCTAATAATACCTCGATCCCGAAGCCTTCAGAGCATCTTTTTAATAGGCACCTCTATTTATATAGAAAATTACCTGCTTATATATCTCTCCCAGTGTCCTCCTCCTTCTCATGTCACCTTTTGGCCCCGCAAAAGTATACAATAATAACTTCCGAACACTCCTCTCTGATCAAAAGAATGTCGTGTTATAAATGTTCTGGCTCAATTTATTGATGATTGAGGTTCAGTTTTAGTTTTTTCGTCTCGATTAATTGTATTTTGAAAGTAAGATTGGAGATTTAGGAGTATATGGTTATACGAAAAGCTAGAAAACCTTAAGAAACCTAATTTGATAATGATCCTTATGGATTAAGTAATTAATTAAGCGATCCTTATGGATTAATTAATTAAGCCTATCTTCTATTCAAATTTGTTTTGGTTGGCGTATACATCACGTTGACCGTTAGTTATGGTCAGTTGAACAACATGGACCCACTAACCTAACCTAATTTATTCATATTTCATATGATTTTTTAAAATAAAATATTTCAGAACGTAATTTCTTAAAAATCCGACAGAAAATGTCAAATAGGTGGCATACGGACAAAAGATAAACACCCACATTTCTCGTAGAAGTACAGTTCTGTCCTCTTCTCTAATTAACCTTAAAAAGGTACTCAGGGGCTAAATTGTCCGTTCAATCAAGGTATATATATATATATCCCAGTTTGATGAATCTCACCCCTCAACCGATTCCAGTAATCAGTATCAGATCAGTCAGTTATGGTAATTATTATTAGATTATATAACTAATTAATTAGAATATTACTCCTACAAATTTGCTGAGAAAACTAGAAACGTTGAATTACTTTTACTAGAATAAAGTACAGCATTCTGTTGCATGTCTTGTTTTTTTGGGAAAGCTTTATAGCTTTGGAGAAAGCCGGAATTGTCCTGGTAATAGTAGCATCATTTGAAAGAATATAGAAGCACCAAGCATACATATGTATGCATTCTGTGTCTGCGAGAGAGAAAAAAGAACCAAATGGAGTAGAAAAAGTATGACTGCACGCTGTAGACTTTCAACCTCCCCAAACTCTCCCTCCCTTTCTCTCTTTCGACCAAGAGAAAGGTTTTCGAAGGAAGTTAGAGAGGTATGAAGTCTAATTTCTCATGGAACTCTCATGCGTAGACATAGTAAATTGAAGGGTATATCTTGTGTTGTTCTTGCGGTGATTATGGTCCTTTTATAATCCGTTGTCAGGGGTTTGGGATTTTTGGGCAAGAACCATAATAGATGGGTATGTTTGCAAGCCGTTTCATTTGCTTATTTAGTGAAAATTTTGTTCTTTTTTTTCTTGGGTATAAGTGGAGGACAGCAATATGTGGCTAGCTGGGAATGATTTGTGGGTGTTGCGAATGCCCTAATTTTGGTTATCAGTTAATTGGATAGTGCCCAAGAAACTAAATTGATTAAGTTTTGGGTTTGGGGATGTTTTTTTTTTGTATAAACGTGAAAATTTGGTGGGTCGGTGGAGTTAAACGTGGTTAAATCTTCGGATAATTTCTTTTTGTCTGCAGAATTGTGTTCTTGCATAATTCCAATTGTGGGAGGAATGATATGAAGAACCAAAAAGAGAGATGCATAAATCCGTAATGCATTCTTGAAATGAGAGCAGCACGCAGTCATTGCATTCAGGCTAATATTTCATGGATTTTGTAGTTTCTTTGAGTATCTCAGGAATTGTGAGGACAAATAGTTTCCGGATTGACCAAATGAGATTTTTTTCTCTTTTCCCTAAATACACCACGAGAAGTCTCTGTCATTTCTCCAACCTCTTCACAACTTTAGACGCGGTGTCAAGAGGGAGAGGGAGTTGGGAGGTTAGAGAGAGCTCATGATGAGGAGACCTGTGCTATTGCATTTCTATCAACAACCCTGATCGCAAAGAATGACAAATTCTTAATGTTGGAACATCCTCCCTTTCCCCCCTTATTTTGCCTTTTTGTGGTAGGATTGGCCGAAGTTGTTTCTCCTGCTGTTTCAAGAAAAGCACCACTTCTCCTTACACTTACAATGCTTGCTTTCTTGTGAGTTTGTCTCAGTTGCCAAAGTGGTGAAATTGAAAAAGTGCCAAAAATTAGAAGAAGAATCGAGAATGTGACTAATGGGTTTCTCACTTTTCCATTCTGCATAATGCATGAACGTGCTTGGAAATATATAACATGTTCTGTTTGCCTAAATGTTATTTTTATGCACCACCTGGGATCTTTTATAAACTTGTACATATGGTGCTTTACATACGACTGAATAAGTCCATTATCGTGCTCTGTAATTATATATGACAATGGAAGTTTGCAAGTAATTATCTGAATAAATTTTAGTTTTCTTTTCTTTCTTTTTTTCCTTTTGAAGCCCAACTCAGACTTTTCATGGTTCCCATTGCTAGGGGAAACTAGTTAGTTAGCATTGCACAAACTGATGATTAATGATATGGGAGATGAGGAATCATGCACCAAGCCCCTCCGAAGGTGGTCTGTTCTTTTGTATGGTGTGGGACACATGCTCAATGACATCACATCTGCTTGCTGGTTCACTTATCTCCTAGTGTTCTTGACAGATATTGGATTGTCCCCAAGGTACACTTTCAACTCCTGCTTGCAACTTAGTTTTTGGTAGCAACGCATGTTATACTATCTGTTCTTTTTTATTTCTGGACATTTGACTTATCTTGTTTTGGACTCGACACATTGAGTACCAAAATAAGGATACCTGAATCAATGCTATTGCATTTGCAAATACAGGAAACGTACATTGACAATAGTTGCTGAAAGGCCACAACAATAATTCAAGCAGAGTAAATTAATTGTTTGATGGTATCAATATTATGTAAGGTCCTTACTAAGTTACTCTCATCAACCTGAGGAGTTATGAGCAGTGTCTTTGGGTAAAAGTTAGCCTTTCGATTTTATTCAGATGAAATTGTTGGCCTCAGACTAAAATACTTTCTCACATTTGAGCACTGAGCTTTTACCATTGACTCAAGCAATAGACCACTGATTGCAAAAGAACTGTGTGCTTCTTTTGATTCTCCCTTGACACACTCTCCGCAACCCTCCATCAGAGAAAGAGAAGAGGATAGAGCGCAAAAAGAAGTGCTATTTGTGTGAGTTATGAGACATCTGAACTCCAACATTGATGATTTTAGGGGCTTTTTAATTCATTCCAGAACGTTGTCCACAGTGATGCAAATTGCTAAGTTTTTCACCAATTATTCAATAGTTCCATAATGAGGTGGTCTATCTCCATGTCTATGATATTGGCCCTTCATATTGTTTTGTGGGAAATTTTCAAAAACTTTTGAAAAAGGCAAAGATTATTTTTCAGTTAATGAATTCTTCGGCAGGGCCTAGGTTGCAGTTGATTGTAAACATGCAGTATTTCTCACTTGATTAGCCCTAGGGAGTTCAAGAAGTTCGTCACTTGTATTTCTTGAGGGAGCTGAGATTATGATTACATGGTTACCTTTTATGCCCTTTTTGCTCTTGACTCATTTGGAATAATTGAAACCTTGATATATTGCCTGCATTCAGTTGTACAGAGTATACACTTTATGCATGTTCTTAACTGTAGCCTCTACTAAGGACGGAATCTTCAATAGATTGTATGAGTTCTCGGATGAGCTTATTGTTAGATTGTGGAAGTGTGAACATTGACTGGTAGAGCTTACAATAGTCCTTAGTAGTTTTAAGCACTTCTAATCCAAAGTATTTGTCTTTATGTAATTCATATCAAGTTCCTTTATCATGGATTGGTCTTCGATTAGTTAATCATGAACTTTGCTGTTTTAGAAACAAACTGTTCTTTGCTTGAGATGGGATTGTTGTCCATTCCTCAGTGTCATATAACTTCCATATGAAGTCTTGGACTCCAGTCCAAAATAATGAACAAGGTAACGCTACAGGTTTAGAGCAATTTGAATCTTAATCATTACTTTTAAGGTTTTTGGAGGATTCTATGCTGTAACAAACTGCGTAGTTTTCAGAATCATGCTGCTGCTAGGAGTTCATGCATTGAAACCAAAGTTTCCCTTGACAATGAGCCAAAATATAGTGATACCTACATGTTGGGTGACTAGTTCACCTATCCCTTGAGTGCTCACTCAGTCACTTGTGCTACCTATTATTTCCCACCATGATTCTAGGGATTTGTGGTCTTGGCTTCATAACCACCCATCTTATGGTTAGCACATTAATGCACAAACCTTGTGCTTTCTTGAACCTTGTGCTTTCTTTTCCATCAAGGGATTCATACTGCGCCATCCTCTTAGTGAGCTTTCCAGATGTTCTTCTTCCCTCCCATTCTCCCTCACTTTATTGTACCCATCATTTATTTTTGTCCATATTTTCCTTTTCACCCATTTCAACACGGAATCTAGTCCCTCTTTGCTCATGATTTGTATAATAGATCCAAACATGATGAACCAACCTACCTAGCTCTTGCAGTATGAAGCATAAACCGTATGATTGCACGATATCATGCTTGCATGTATGTTGGTATTGTTATCATCTTCCTTTTGTTGGAAGTTTTGGGAGTTGTAAAGTATAAACCTTATGATTGCACAATATCACCCTAGCGTGAACTTTGGTATTGTTATTGTGACGCCCCGTAAATCCGGGAACGATTTACAAATCATTTTTGTGAGTGATTTCAAACTTTTGGAATTAAAAATAATAACTGTGGTACACAACTTCTAAAATTACAACCCTTCATAAAATCAATAAAGTTGTCAATTTACAAACATAAGCACAAGGTTACAAAACAACCGACTAAGTATAGAGCTAGCTAAAACTACCGTTAGAGCCATGGCTCGACTATCTCTTCTATCTAAGTAATCGCGGCATCGACAGAAACGTCTTCTGGGATAAACAAAATATACTCCTCCTCTACACCTAGCGTGAATACCAGGACAACGTTGTTCCGTAAGCGATTGACACCCAGTAAATAAACAGACCTACCCTTTACTCCAAATACTATGACATGGCGTGATAGCATTTGAAATAAATAGTAAAATCCGTAAATGTGAAAAGTAACAAGTAAGAGTTATAAAAAGATATTAGCAATGTTAGCCAAAGATCCAATTAATAAAAAATGTGATGTTCCATACATTATGATCTCGTACGCTAGGTTCCTGTACACTTGCTCCCATCCATCATGCCTAATCCACTAGATTAGGTACAACACTGTCGAAAACAAGCACGGCTCAGACTTGGCATGACTCAGGATGTAGACAGCTCAAGTCATAACACAGCTCCAGACATCCCCACCCCAATAATCATCTAACAACCTAGGTCTATATTTGATGTTCCCATCCACTATGATCTCAAACGCTCTCCTCCCATACACTAAGTTCTCGTATGCCACTCTGTGTTCGTAGACCCGAAAGTGACACGGCTCAGGACTTAGCAGGCTAAGACATAGTTTGGCTCAAGACATCCCTTACCCAATTATTATCAAAATTCCATTGATAAAACAACAATAACAATCATGCTTGCATGCTCTTTAACTTTAAACAACAATGTCGAACCATGCATTCCACCGTTAAAGTCTATTGCTAGATTTCATGCTCGTTTGTTTTGTACATTTAGCACACAAGTCTCGTATAATTCTAAGCTATGTATTCATTTATAGGTTCATGCGAGTCGATCTCTAATCTAAGTTTCATGTTCAACGATCATGTCATGGTACATAAAAGTCAACTCCGAAGCATAGTTTTCTGAGAAGTTTGTGAGGGATAAATGTATGCAAAATCCTAGGTTTGAGAGGCGCAACGAACCGGTCTAAGTACAATTGTTATTAGGGGCTAAGAATAAGAGGTTGTGCAACTGGGCAAGAGCATACGACAAGTATTTGTAAAGACGTTATTTTTGGTACAATTGGTAGTGAAGTTTGACTTTTTATTTATTTAGAATTTCCAAATTTCGACATCACCATTGTTTCCAAATGGGGTACTTTCTTATTCACATGTAATATCTTAAATAGATGAAGTAAATGTACAAGTCTAAATGTTGCATTTATTTAAACGGTGTGCACTCTAAGTAGCTCTGTTGTGTCACTGTGTTGAATGAGTCATGCATACATGCATCAAACATGTGTGTCTGATCAACATGGTTGCGTCCGGATGGGAAGAGAGGGTGTTCGTACGGGAATTACTGCAAGGTAAGCATCCGGACGATTTGGACTGGCCGTTCAACTGGAAATCACATAAGGGTCTAGTTCAATTTGAAAGGCACAAGCATCTGGTCAAGCCCTCAGTGTCCAAACGCTTTGATGCTTGGTAGTATCTCTTTCGAAATCTATTTTCTTCTGCTTTCTTCGATCGAAGGCCCGAATGGCCCATCAACTTACACTACGAGGATGTCATCTAAGTACTCTAAGGCTCGAAACATGCTTTGATTCAAAGAAATAAGTTGTAAGTAACATTTTCGGTAAAAAGTCAATTTTCTATATTCTACCTTGATCTGGTTGATCTATCTTGAAGTGAAAGTTGGTGAGCTATAGTAAGACTTTGGAAAGCCTAAGAATGAAGATGAATGGATTGGATCTTGGTTTGGTTGAGCTTGATGAAGTTTAGAGTTCAAGGTGCTTCAATGGTGGTTTGAGAGGTTGAAGAAGAAGAAGAGAGGAAGCAAAGGTTGATTTTTTTGATTCTCTAGATGTTAAGAAAGTATGGGAGAAGGAAATTTTGTGCTAAGTGTGAGGAGTGCAAGTAAGTAGTGTGTGTGAGTGCATAAGGTGGATATAATAGGTGGCAAATATGCAAGTTTTGCTTTTATGTGGATAGGTTGGATGAAAGGTGGTGTGACGATGGTGTGTAAGAGGTGTAGTAAGAAAGGGAGAGGTGGAGCAAGAGGTGTCTTGAAAGATGAATTTCCTGCATGCGAGATTGTGAGGATAAAGAGATGATATAAGAGGTTATATGGGTGTATAAATGATTAAAAAGAGTGGGGTGGAGTATAGGTTTGGTTAAGGGATGATAATTTAGGATTTTAGGGGATTAACTAGGGTCCAAAGATCAGTATTTTTGATTCATAAGGCTGAATTGCATGAGTAGGGATGTTGGATAGAATTTTGCTCAATTTTGGTTCCGGTCGCGATGCTTGTTTGGGTGTTTGCAAAATATTAGGATCGCTAGGTTTTTTTTTTTTTTTTTTTGCGTAATTAATAAGACATTGTGGTAATTGAAATCTTTTAATAATTATTGGATTTATGAAATTAAAATTCAATTCTGAAATGTGGAAATTGAATTGTGGTTTATAAAACATGCGAAAATGCGGGTCCTTACGATTATTGTCATCCTTTCGGTGGAAGTTTTGGTTTTTATTTGTGAATTTTTGTGACTCGTCGCTTGTCATTTTTCAAATAAAGCTGAGCAATTAACCTCTGGTTGTTGTTTTCGAGTGTTTAAGATACTACGACGTCTCTTGTCAGTTGTTTAGTTAGGTTTTTCTTTCTATTCTGTAAAGTTACTAGGGGTTCAATATATTGCTTTCAAGACCCGTCTGTTCAATATAGTCCCCATTTTGATTTACAGGGATGCTGCTGCTGTCATGCTTTCTGGTCAGATAGCTGATGGATTCACAACTATATTTGCTGGTGAACTGGTAACCTCTAAGTTAGACATGGCATTACGATAGTTGTTGACACTTGTTGTTAGTCACTTTATGTTTTGTATTTTGAGATGTCCTACCTATTGTGAAGAATTCCAGTGCAAGTCCTTGAACTGAACCTCGCAGTATTGGGACCAAGTAGATTGTAATTTTCTGTGTATTTTTTGTCTAAGAAATGAAAGCTCATCTTAGTTGTGCCACTGGAGTTGTGTTAGGATGAGTGCAAGTGGAGGAGTTTACTTAGGTGTCTTCAATAAAAAGCTTGTGTTCGAATTTCTACCCTTTCTTTCCGTATAACTCACAGCTGCAAAACGTATAAACAATTTGCAAGAGATTGAACCATTGTGTTCCTTTTCACTTTATCTTACATTGTGTCTATTGACTCCATCTCATTTTGCCTTACCTTCAATCTTTTGAATAAGGCAAATTGAATGATTATCAAGTAAATAGACTTGTATGAATCCACTCGGCTGAACCTCAACCTCTGTCCAGAAGCAAGGAGTCAGGGCTTGCTAGATGCAGATTGCTTTATGTATATAAAACTATGAAATTTAGTCTTGTCTTTCACTTAGTGACCCCACATTACCTGTCTGAAGCCAATGTTATCTTTTAGTTTTCAAGAATTAATGCTTTCTTTTTGGTGCATGATGGGGACCTCTTGCACTCTGGAGATAAGTCTGTGTTATTTGTTGAATTGGTAGATAGACAGGTTTGGACATTTCAAAATATGGCATGGTGCAGGATCTGCTTTGGTTGCTGTTTCATTTTCTTCAGTTTTTGGGGGTTGCATTCCTTGCAAAATCCTTGGTACCAATTCATCTACTCTGCAAACTATTGGGTACAGCACGTTTGCAGCAATCTTCAATGTGGGTTGGGCTGCTACGCAAGTCTCACACATGTAATGACTTCTTCTGACCAGTTCAATGTGGATTGTTGGTTGTCAGGCCAGATAATGGTTTATTAGTTTATAATCTATATCGAGTTCCATTTGTTGGGTTGCAAGATTACATCAATACAAAAATTTGGTTAACTAGTAACGTCTGAATATCCATACTTTTCTATCATTTCTTTGGTTAGAAGGAACAATAGAAGAAAACGCTGCCCAACCAACAAAGTTGATTGAAATACATTCTTTCTCGGGGGACCATGCCCCTTGCACTCTTTATTGTGAAATAGTTCATATGTTGTTTACCTTTTATTCATTGTAGGTCTATGGTCAATTGTATCACACTGAATTCAACAAGTCGAGTAGTGTTGGCTAGCTGCCGCAATGCCTTTACAATGGTTAGTGCATCTGTGAATATCATTTTGTTAACTATTCAACATCATTGAAAGAGGTGTTTACACTTTCATTCCCCTATTCGGATGGATGAAATCCTTTTCAAGGTTGCCAACCTCAGTCTGTATGCGGTTGCTTTCGTCGTCTTCAATGTCATGACAGCAAATACAGTTGTAGATGTTGAAAACCAGGTATGTTTTACTTGGAAGTGTTATTTTTCAACTGTGCAAATTTTTTATTTTCATTTCACATGACATCTTACCTTGTTCATAAATGAGCAGTACCGCTGGATAGCATATTTGTCAATTTTTATTGGGTGCTGCTTCGTCGCCATATTTTATCTTGGAACCAAAGAGCCTAGGTTTGCCACACACTCTCTCTCTCTCTCTCTCTCTGCGTTTGAGCTACTGTAGAACAATCATATTTTTCACGATGTTAAAGAAAGTTACCTTACATAAACTGGTGCTTGTGCTGTCTTTTTGATCACTTGAAGGCCAGTTTGCAAAAAGTTGACAGATACTTGGTTCTGGCAATGATGTACATTTCTTGTGTGTAGATTGAAGCAAGGAGTTCAAGGAAAAAGTTTCGCAAGGATATCTTGGGCTTACTGGTTTAAAAAAGTTCTATACTACCAAGTTGCTCTCGTTTATGTGCTCACTAGACTAGTGACCAATGTTTCGCAGGTCTCTACCCTTTTCTCAAGTAGCACAGCATTGATGTCCATTTTCGTTCTGCAAATAATTATCTTTATGAATTTTCCATGCATAAGATGGATTTTTTTCACAAGGCAGCTTGCCCTCAATTTTCTTCCAAAAGGCAGGTGTACAATATCATTTCCCAGCACCTTGCTTGAACTTGCAGTAAAAAATAAATCAATCATATTGTTCGACCTTATTTGATTAAAGCAAGTTAACTTATGTTTCTTTTTGTTTATTGTTCAGGCATTTCTTGCATTCTATGTCATCAATGATCTGCAAATGCATCAATCATCTAAGGCCGTGGTACTTGTGCAGACCTTGTCAAACTGAAATTCCTCACTTTACATAGCATCTATTTGGTAGAGAGAAATAGAACGCATTCCTATGGATCATGTTTGTCCGATGTGGCAGGTTCCAGCAATCATCTACATTTCCAGCTTCATCATCTCAGTCCTTCTACAGGTCTTCTTTTGGGACTTGGTTTTGTCTGAAAATATGTTGCACGATGCTTCTACTTTATTCCGTCGTTGGCACTAACCATATATCTACACTATAGGAGATTACATGGACGGGCAAACGCTTGAAGTTGTTTTATTCTGCTGGAGGCATTCTTTGGATGTTATGTGGTGCTGGGGTCCTCTTTTTACCGAGGAGCATGCATGCTGCAATTTACTTTTTGTCTATAGTGATCGGCATAGCAAACGCTTTGATGATGGTATGATGGAAATCATCCTTTCATTCTATGTTCCGTCATTCTTTGGATTTATTTACTTGGGATATGAAATTATGAGTCAGTAACATTTTGAGTGGAAAGATTAAATAGCATTTAAGTCAGCTATGGCATCAAGTGTAATGTGTAAAGTCAACTACGTCTGACTTTTCAATCTATCTACTGCAGGTGTAGAAATTTAATGGATAGTTTTTAGTCTAGTTTATTTTTCTTATTTGCCATTATCATGATGAAACCGCCTCGTATGGAGATTGAATGCTCTCTGCCACATTCTTGGTATTGTTTTACGTACGTATGATGGAAAGTATGCCCATGCCATCTTAATAGAACTTGAATGAAGTAATATTCTTCCTAAAGTTTGACATTCCAAGATCCTCTCCCTTTTTTAGCCACTCAAAGATCAATATCTTAAAACTTTTAATTAGATCTTGGGAGTTGGGAAGAGATAATACTTACGAGTAAATTGTGGGAAATTGCAATTTTATTCGAGTGCTGAACGAGAATAATAAGAACCCAGGTCAAGATTAGAACCTTATGTTAAACTTGTGGATATGGTCCTTTAGGGCTGATGAAAGAGAGCTTTATCTGTTGCACGACCTTCAATGTTGGGGACAAATATGTAATAGCCATGAGACTGTAAACTAGCAGCTTACATAGTTTACTTGTTCATCTGTCTTTGTCGAATTTTTCGAATTTGTTTTATCAGTTTATCATGAGTTTATATTGCTTAAGCTTTTTTGCTTATTTGAGTGCAGGTGACTGCCATAAGCATGCAAAGCGTTCTGGTTGGTCAGGATCTTAATGGATGTGCTTTTGTGTACGGATCATTGAGCTTCATGGACAAAATCTCATGTGGGATCGCCTTGTACATTCTTGAATCATATCAGAGTAAGTCAAATGCCATCTTATAAAATTCCGTTTTACGCCCTAACAGCTTAGGTTGCATTTACCGGTTAAAGAGACTCAACTTAGAGTCTCCTTCACTTCCAAAAACTATATATATTTTCCCTGCCACATCTTCCTCCCGTGGAATGTGTGCGTGAGCACGTGTTGTACTTCATCTACTGGAATAAACAAAAATAACAATGATGCATCCTATTGAAAACAAACTCCATGCTTAGAAAAATGGAGGGACGGTCTCCATTTCGAAGAATAAAATAGAAGATGATGGTCAGTTTTAGTTACGTTGATTTGCAGCGAGGGTTGGGGTTTTGTTAGCGTGCGGGTTCTTCTGATAAACCTGATGATGGTTTCTCGACAATGTTTTTGATCTGACATCGGTTTCCTTTTTCTATGCAGATACCTCTCCAAACCTGCAGGGATGCAGTTCATTCCTTTCCTGTTTTTCAGTTACAAGAAACGGCTTGGGTCTCATTCCGGCACTTTGTGCACTTGCCGGTGTGCTTGTTACATCCACCATGGAGCTTCACTACACCACTCCAAAGCCTCTAATGGAGCCCCTATTAGCATAGTGACAGACAAAAGCAAACACCATTCTTTCTCTTTCAATCAGCATTAACATGTTGGAAGAACAGCTCCACATCAAGAATTGGCTTGAAACATAGTTGAACTGCAAATGAAATTAACAGAGCCGTTACCGACCCTTGTTGTAAATTTTCTTCATGGTGTTAAATTCTCTTCTTACGTTCGTTTTTTAAATTATTTTTTCCCTCCTTTCCCTTTTTTTCTTTCTCTGAAGTCATTGTTCATTAACTTTGTAATTTACGGTATACAACGGTCGTTCGATTGGTTGATACTTAGCAGAAACAAGTTCAACAGATTGTTGAAGAAAACCAGAATTCAAACTCTTGAGACTCAGAACATATACGTTTTAATCTAATAGTGACTTAGCCATCGCATTTTGTTTTGCTAGCGGCCCTGCTAATTTTTCCTTGTTCCAGCACCAGCAGGATTGAGCAGTCAGTTTCACAATTGCTTGTTTGGTTTTCCTAGATTTTGCTTTCAATGAAATATAGTTGTGGGCGTGATCTTCATCGTCTTCGCGAAATTGGAGCTATATTCCTTGTGAATGTACGATAAATCACCGGAGGAGATACTTATTGAGAGATTATTCAATGCTCCTAAAACAATGCTGACACTAATGTATGAGAGAGAGAGAGAGTCAGGAGCAATGAATAAATAAATCTATTGTCATAATTTTTTTTCTCGAGTATCTCGAATCTCTTAACACAAACTTGCACATTGAGATTAGGTTGAATAACATTTGCCTCGAGTTAGATAACGACTTCAACTTAGTTTCTTTTTTTTGAAGAAAGAAGGTATTCGTTTTCATGTAGTTAAATCTTCTTCATTTAATTTTCATTTTTCTCCTTTACACCATTTCTAACCTCTGCCATTCTCATAAATTCATGTTTTATTTAATTAATTTATCTTGAAAAGAATGACAAGAATTTATTAAAATAATTGAATCATAACAATTTATTTGGTGCAATTATGATAACAATGTGTACAAATATTTTAGACTTCCATATGTAATACTCGTAAACGTAGAAGTATCTTACATATTGTCAACAATATCTTTTTTTTAAAATGAAAGTGTTATTTCAATTAGTAGAATTTTCCTTATGCAATTTTTTAATAAAAGATTTGGATTAAATTATTTTTTGTCAATTATATTTGATAATTCACAAATTTTGTATGATTTTTCATAATTTTTTTTTTCATTGTCTTGTCCTTGTTGACAAGAGGAATCAGAAATGTATGAGAATTGAAATAAAAAAATTAAATATGACTACGCTAAAGACAAAAATAATTGAATTTTTTTTATTTTTAAACTTTTTTTGTCGGTAATTATCTTTTTGAGATTTTCAATCATGTATTGCATATTTTTAAATTTTTTTTGTCTTAATTGTAAAAATTTAATATGAATATAACAATAAAAAAGCAATAGATGGAAGAAGCTTAGCTGGAGAAAGAAATACGCAAAATGCAGAAATAGTTTTAGACGCCGTAGATAAAAAGGTGGATCGGAAAATTTCGAGTCTCTCTTTCTTTGGTTTTTGCCAAACCTCTTGCTCGCGGGTCTTGCGAGCCCTCTCTCGTTCTCTCAAAAGCAGTGAGCAAAAATCTAGGGTTAGGGTTTTCAGACGGCATTTTCCGGGTGCTGACGTCAGAAGAAGATGAGCGCGGATCTGGTGGCCTCGAGCACACATGGAAACCTCGATGAACAGATTGCACAGCTCATGCAGTGCAAGCCCTTGTCCGAGCCCGACGTCCGTCTCTTTCTCTCTCCTCCTCTGTCCGGTTTTTTATATATAACTGTACATACATGTTTCGGTATTATGCTTACAAATTCTTCGATTGTGTTCTTAATGGACGGATCTGGGTTGACGTTGCTGCGGTATACGATTTTACAATAGAAATGTTTTGCGTATGTTTATGTATTTACTTTGACATAACTGTATGCGCATTGTTTGTGATATTGGGGGAATCATGATTTCCTGATGTGTAGGATCTATGAATTATAGACAAACTTTCTAAATAGTGCAGAATCTTGGGGTTGAACTCCAGATTTGTGTTGTTCATGGACCTTTCAAGACCAGGTTTGAGTTCGTTTTGGGGGGCCACTATCTAATTATAAGAAAATTGATACGGTTATTGTTAGTGGAAATGCTAAGCGGTTATTGTTAGTGGAAATGCTAAGTGGTTATTGTTAGTGGAAATGCCAAGGGAGGTGAACGAAAGGCTACATTGACATGGAATGGAAGAATGTGGTGCTATAAGAGTGAGAAATGTAGAAAGGTCCTCTGTTGTAATTCCTTCTGGGGGCATGCAGTATGATGTTGACATGTTAAATTTGAAGTTTTACGGGAAAAGGACATCATTGGGGCCATCTTTGTACCCTTTACTTCTTAGAGGTCAGGGAAACCTAAGAGGAAGATTAAGGAGTGTGTCAATGTTCTGGGACTAAACCTTGTGGAGGGTTTTTAGAATTGGGTTTGATGATCAAAATTCAAGAGAATGTTTTTCCTTCTAAAGTCATGCCTCGTGGACTTTTATTGGAGATCTTGCATTGTGATAGATTGCTATGTGCACTGCATCCTAAGGTATGGTCTTGAAATATTTTAATGTATGCTCAATGCAACATTTTAAGACCCTACTGCTGTAGGTTATGACATTTTACGTTGATCAGTTGTCATAGCACTCGTATGCTCCATAGAGCTGTAAATTGTTCATTTCTTGGACACTCAAACTTGTAATTCTTATAGTAAATGCGGGTTTGTCGAGGTTTTGGGATATGTGTGCATGGCAGTTGAAGCTTTAGCCTTATAATTCATATTTGTTGAGTCCTTTTGTTGTACTGCAATTCTATCCAATTAAAGGAGCAGCCATTTTTTGTACGTGCTTATCTCCAGCACAACTCTTTCTATTTATTTGAAGAAAATGGAAAGGTCTGTATTAGAAATCTTCTCCCATTTGACAAATATTTATCCTTGCTCGCTTGTAGAACTAATAAGGGCATTCTTCCTTTGGTGGATGTAGGTAAGGGAACTGTGTGACAAGGCTAAAGAGATTCTAATGGAGGAAAGTAATGTTCAGGTACAAGCTTTTGTTGCTTCTGATATCACAGATAAGTTTTTGGTATTGTAATCTGGTTATCAGAAAAGAAAAGTGTGGACCTTTTTACATGTACCCAGATTTGAAGGACCATGTTGTATACTCTACACTGTTTTAGTCTTCGACAATGACCATTCTTTGATTGTTAGGCTTTTTCCTTACTGGATGAGTTGGATAAATGTTGGAAATTCTGGGTTTTTTATGTTGGGTGATGGGGGTGTTGGGTTTGATGATACTAGGTGGGAAGATATAATTTTAAATGGACATTGTCTGAGCATGTTTAGTTTTTTTGGTGGTTTACAGCTTTATCTGATCAAGAGTTTTAGCGGGCCTTGCATTTAGGTCTTGTGTGTTTTGTCTTGTTTTCTGTTGTTATGCCCCTCTCATGTGGGCATTTGTTGAGAATGGCACAGGGAGCTTCTGTTTGAAGGAGCGCTTCTGGTTTCTGATTTTGTTATTTCTATTCTCATAGTCTAGAAGATCACTATGCCTTCAGTCACGGAGTACATCAAATAATTGGCTCATTGATTGTTTTTTTGAGTTGTTTTATTTGCTAAATTCTAGTATGTGCCACATGAATGGTTAATTGATTGTTTCTTTTCTGCTGCCACGCAGCCTGTAAAAAGCCCTGTCACCATTTGTGGTGATATTCATGGACAGTTTCACGATCTTGCAGAACTTTTTCGCATTGGCGGGAAGGTATTTATACTGGCTATGGCATATGATCTATCAGTTTTATTTTATATTTTTTTTTGCACTTGAGCTATCAATCCAATTTATACTTTTTTAATTTAAGGTGGAAGTGGGTCATAACAGGTTTCTTTTTTGTTTTTCTTGTTGGCAGTGCCCAGATACAAATTATTTGTTCATGGGAGATTATGTTGACCGTGGGTACTATTCTGTTGAAACAGTCACGGTAAGTACTAATGGAAAATGGGGTTATCTCCATCTCTGTCTGCCTATCTATCTATGATGTAGGCGTATCTATTTATGACATTTATAAATTTACCACTAATTTATGTGATTTCTTGGCATAGTCATTGATTTTCATCCATCTTGTCAAAAAAGTAAAAAGAAAAAAACTGATTGCTATGCCATGCCTTTCATGATCCTATTCTTTATCTTTTACCAATTTGAACTACTTGAATACGAGCCTGTTTGATATATCCTTTCGTCATTACTGTCATGTTTGAATGGCTACGGATATGCAAATTATATTCAAGGATCCTTTTTCATCTTAAGAGATGGTCACAAGAAGTATGCCCAGCAATAGAAGAGCACAATGAAAATGAGCACGTTAAGATTGTTCTTATGACAGTTTTTGCAGCATGCGTCCTAGTATTTGACACAAATTTTGGAATTCTGGATGATCCTAATGTTCTAATATTATTCAGCTTTTGGTGGCATTGAAAGTGCGTTATCCTCAACGGATTACTATTCTTCGAGGAAACCATGAAAGTCGACAGGTATTTTGTTGTTTCATTGCAATTTTTCATTCTGGAACTTAATGATCATTTTCACAATGACATGATGTAAATGTTCCTCCTGAATATCAAAATTGATCTTGGATTGGTGCGTTTTCCATTTCCATGTATGGTTCTCCCGTATATCTTGAGTTGCCAATTAATGGAAGTTAATGGTTTACTGTTTCTTTCTGCTCAATTCATCTTTGTCTTGCATGGATGTTGGATTGGTGATGTTTGTCGCCCGTGGCTATAGTGATCATGTTCTGTTGCTAGGGTTTGGATTCATGATCTTGCCTACTGATCGAATTGGTAAATATGTAGTTCTAGTACAGAAAGGGCAATTACTTTTAAGGAAAGTCACTCATCTGCCTTTTAAAATTAGAGAGAAATGCATTTGTGAAAACCAAGAAGATACGGAATACACAAAATTCGTATGTTCCAAACAATGAATTGATCATATTTGATCCTCTGATCATTCGCCCTTGCATCAATACCATTGTTGAGGTTAAGCGTGTTACTATTTCTTCGACCACTCTCCTCTGTGTGTGTGTGACATCAATGTCATCAGTGCTTTGTCTGTGGCTATGAATTTTGTTAAGATCAAGACATGCGCATGTGGAAAGGATTGTATGTATAAATGGATGTTTGCTTTTAGCTGATAGATTTGGTACTCATGAAACTCAAAATTCAAGGTTGTGGGTTGAATTTACTCATGGATAGTATTTTGGAGTTTGGACCCACGGGAGACCAACCTGCATTGAATTGCTCTAATCATTGAATGGATGGACAAAAGGACTGAAGGTTTGGCTATAAAAAAGTTCCTTTTCTTGGATTCGACTGCACAATCTGAAGGTTTGGTTTTAGCCTATAAACTAGTATGGATATTCTTTGTTAGGAATTGGTTTTACTCCATTGACTATTTAGTTGATCTTTCTTAGTTTTTTAGATGCCGTACTTTTTTCGTATGGATTTGAATTGTTTATGAGGGAAGATGTAGCTTTTCAGCATTGTTTCAGAGCCAGTTTTGGTCTACAAGTTGCTTTGTCCTTCTTATCGAAATCTTGTATAATTTTCTATTGGTTTCCATCTTTGTGCAGATAACTCAAGTTTATGGGTTTTATGACGAATGCCTACGAAAGTGAGTCCCTTAAATTCTTTCATATTTGAGGTACCGCTACATTAATGTGGTCCTGCACAGAGCCTTATTTCTGTTAACACAGCGTAGATGCCTAGTGCTAATGGGAATTCAATATGACATCTACAGGAAGTTAAACGAATTGAACCCTTGAATGATTGGAGTTTGACATGCTATTCTGACATCATTAGGAACTCTTATGACTTAATTACCATGCTAACATCAATTGTCTCAGAAGCTTTCTAAAAGTGGTTGTAGAGTCGCAACCTGTTTGTATGACTTTGCATTTTAGATTTTCAATTGGCTTTATAGATTTAATTGGGCAGTAAAATTGTCAGTTTGTTCTTTGCATATCACTAAAGTGATCTATTCTATTTTACAGGTATGGCAATGCCAATGTCTGGAAAATATTTACAGATCTTTTTGACTTTTTCCCACTTACTGCCCTGGTTAGTTGGATTACTCTTCCTTTTTTATGCTTAATTTGTACTTTTTATATTTCTTTGTTTTGGTCCTCTTGATTGTAGTTATGCAATATGATGCACGGGGGTTTTATGCACATTTAAAGTAGACTGTCTTTGAAACTAAGTTAAGTGAACTAAAATCATTAGCTACAACTGTATTTCTTCTTTCGTTTTTTTCATTGTTTTTTATGTTTAGTGGTTGCGGAGCACATGTTCACTTCTTGACGTAGTAGGTGTAGTAATGTATTCATATGCATCAGGAAGCACTGTCTATCTTGGAAGAGAGGTCCTTAGTAGTATGGATCCTGTGGCTTCTGATTAACTTTTAGCAATGAAAATAAATTTATAGTGAATTGATTTTTTTGAGTGTTTGGTTCTGCCGTTAGAAATGCAGGATTATTTTCAGTTTTAGGAAATGTATGCTTATCGAAGGAACTAGGTGATGGTTTGGAAGAATTCAGGCCTATTGAATATCTTTTTCCATGATTCTGAGTAGTTGAGGTAAATAAACCATGATGTAGGTTCAGACTTGAGCATGGATTATTGGCTAACTTATGTCTTCTAGCTCTATTGCGGTGTATAATATGGATACTGTGGTCGACCCAGGCTCCTAATAACTGCATTAACTGTTGGCCAACACTTGGCTTCTAGCTTGTCTTTATGAGTTGAAGGTTGTTGGATGTAACCCTTTTGTTTGCACTTCTATGGTATGTTATGCTTCACTTCTGTTCTCTACGTGAAGTTGATTTTTGAGCTATTAATATTGTAGGTCGAATCAGAAATATTTTGCCTACATGGCGGACTGTCCCCATCCATTGATACTCTTGATAACATACGTAATTTTGATCGTGTTCAAGAAGTGCCACATGAAGGTCCTATGTGTGATCTGTTATGGTCCGACCCTGATGACCGTTGTGGTTGGGGAATCTCTCCACGTGGTGCTGGATACACCTTTGGCCAAGTACTTCTCTATATTGTTCAAAATTGTTCTACAACGACCTTGGCTGTGTTCTATTCTTCAAATCAAATGATCCCTCATTTTTCATATGCTTCTTTTACAGGACATATCTGAGCAATTCAACCATACCAACAATTTAAAGCTGATTGCTAGAGCTCATCAGCTGGTTATGGAGGGATTTAACTGGGGACATGTAACTATTTATTTAAATCTATTGACTTCCTATTGATGCTATCATTCAGAAAAGTGGGTTATGCTTATCTGACTGCTATTTCTGCAACAGGATCAAAAGGTTGTCACTATCTTTAGTGCTCCTAATTATTGTTACCGCTGCGGAAACATGGCTTCTATTTTGGAAGTTGATGACTGCAAAGGACACACATTTATCCAGGTCCGCATCTCGCGCGCGCGTGTTATACATAATGGATTCAAAATTTATTTTAATTGTCCCATGCTTCCTTTCATTAAAAAATCCATACTTTTTGTAGTACTTGGATTCAGCAATTTCCCCTCGTGATCTTACACAAGTCATTTTCGATGGATTTGATTTTCAAAGTTAGTCGTGATATCAAGGATGAATAAATGGCTAATGGAGTGAAAACAATGTCTAATGATATTAGTGACTTTGTGGCTTGCAGTTTGAGCCTGCTCCGAGGCGAGGTGAACCTGATGTTACCCGAAGAACGCCTGATTATTTCTTATAATCCAGCAAATTGGGTTTGCTGATGTCAGGGTTTGGCATGGTGGTTAGGATAAAGTGGTAACTGGTCAAGTCCACGATCGGATTGAAGATTATTTTGGTGAGAGGCCAATTGCCATGTAATGGTCCACACGGTGGGAGGGCCATTGGGTTTAAATTATGTTCTAACCTGAGTTAGATTTCCTAGGAGGACTTGGGCAGCTGGCTGGGTGATGCTGTAATGTAGTATTTTACATGTAAAACAAACTTGTGTTCTTTTCTGGTTTGTTTTCTTAGAATTATGTTTTGGTTTTTCCATCTCTTGATGTTGTTTTGGGGTTTGAAAAACTTTGGGGGTTGTGTAGAGGCGATATAGATTTAGTTTGTGGCATGCTATGCTTGAATGACTGAATTTGAGATTCAGCAGATAATAGATATGCTCTCTACCTTTTGTTGTTCAAATTCTTTTATTTAAGCCTTCGTTTTTGTGTAGTATCGATTAAAATAAGCATCTGTTTATATTTTTTTCCAAATCAATATCGATTTTATCTTCTCGAAGGGATTGAATTTGCTCAAATTTTCTTTTCGTTTCATATAAGATTTTTATTTATAAATTATAATTATACAAGTAAAAATGCTAGTATTAATGATTTTAACAATATCATTCACCCATTTATATTTTATAGAATTTTTTCCTAGGATACCGAATCTTTTTTAAATTAATTGTCTCTTTACAATAATCTCTCTTTTTATTGTATATTGTCTTCACTATATACTTTTTTCAAATTTTAATTGATAATAAACCAGCCAAAGAGGAGAATAGTACCACTGTATTAGAATACATTATCATGTCCAATTTGACCTAGCTAATTTATTGCGTTATTATTATTTTTTATTCTTAGTTCAAAAAATTTGTGCTTGTTAATTTTGCATTAAATTTTTATATTATTGTTTTGTTTTGATGAGAAGAATTTAAAAGGTTAAAAATTATGTTCAAATTAAAAATATTCATTAAAGATAAAAATAATATAAAACAGATAAATAAATTATTTTTTTAATTTTTTTAAAATTTTAGTTTATTTTAACGAATTAAGAATTTATAAAAATTGGGCGTAAAATTAAAATAAAAGAATTTAAACAAATAATAATTCGTGGAAAAATTGACCAAATTAAAAATATTCAAAGGACACAAATTATGGCCAAAATATTCAGTGGAAGAGAAGGGTGCTGAAAGGGTGAAGTCCATAGAAGGATGGTGTGAATGCCAAACCAATTTGGTTGTTAGATTTCAACATGAGTATATTTGTTGCGCCACCGCTATTAAAGCTATTTTCTTTTTTTTTCTTTTTCTTTTTATTTTGTTCTTTATCTTTTTTCTTCTCGTTCGAAAAATCAGTGACTGCTGATGCGTTTTTAGGTAGGAGTAGTGAGGAGAGACAATCTCAATTCATCCCCGAAGTAATCAGCACAAATGCTTCCAATTGATGAACCAAAAGCAGCCATTATCCCCAAGAAGACAAATTTAAGATTTGATCACAGGAATTGAGAAGGGAGAATCGAAATAGGAGGACCCAAAAGCAGTCGATATAATTCATCCCATCCCATCCCTCTCTTTATTTATATAGGTAGACTGAATGAATCTATTCATTCCTATAACACTGGGGCTTCCTAATTCTATTCAATATAGGGTTTCCTAATTCGTATTATTTATTTATTAGGGTAAACTCCACTTGCCTTCCCTGAAGCTTTTGACAATTCCAGACACCTCCCCTATAGTTTTTGAAATTGTATATACCTCCTCTTTGTTTTAGTTGTCAATTGCACTTACTTCTCTTGCCGTTATTTCAGGTTACGTAGTTGCTGATGACATCACGGAAAATGCACTAAAGTGATAGTTTAACCCCTCACAAATCATTATATTCTCCCTCTTGCGCGCGAGTAAAATAATTTTAAAAAATATATATATTATTCTTAATTTTTTTGGTGCTAAACTTTTAAAAAAAGTTGATTTATTTTTTTTTCTAATTATCTTGTCGAGATTAGTAAAAAAAGAAAATTTAAATTAATAAGTTAAAAAAATAAGTAAAGATAAAAAAATATTTGACGAGTGAGAGAATTAGTCATCCATGCTTGATTTAAATTTCGTTTTGAGTTTATATAATTTGTGAGATCGAACATATATATAAGAAGTCACTTTATATTCATAGTTATTTGACTCATACTGTACTATTCAGTATAGGACGGTATGTACCATACCATCCTCATAGCGGTACCAGTTCATTCTTGTACCGTTCCGCCATCGTAACGACCTATTTTAGCCGGTACCATAACGGGCTTTACAATTTTTTTTATTATTTTCAATTGATGATTTTGGATAATTATACCTAAATTGAGACTAAAATTATCTTTTTTATGTTTAGTAATTTGCTTTTAAGTTTTAAGTCTTTATTTTATATGTTTAATATAATTTTTTGTTCAAAAATATTATTTAAAAAATGTATATTATTTTTTATTGATAAATTCAAAATAGTATGTCGGTACACACCAGTAACGGTACATACTGTACTAGTAATAAAAACAGTATACTCGCTGATACAAGATTAATAACTTTGTTTTATAAAATTAAATTTACCTTCACCAAAAGATCAGGTTTCACTTTATAAAATTCAAATGAACATCAGTATAGGGATAGACCAACCTTATACTTTTGTGGTCTCTAACGTTTAGTTGTGAAAAACAACATAATTACAAAACATCCATATTCCGAACATATTCAACATAACAAAAACAGTGACGTCACAAAGAAACAAACTGCAATGAAAATAAAAAGTACAACTGAGTACCCTCGTCAAGTCTCATCCCCAGCACCAGGACAAGCGAGCCGATGATCACTTGTCCTACATGATGGAGCTCTCCTCACTCTGTGGTTGCGTCGGTGCGACTAAAGTCATCGGATGAGGTGGGAGAGGTGCAGCAAGTGGTGCTTTAGAAGAAGCTGCCGGAGCATATGGAACAGGTGGATCGGCGGCCACACCCTCAGCAGCGGGTGCTGAATCATCTGCAACTGCCTCAACCGGTGGAGCCTCGTCCTCAACATCGTCTCTCGAAACAGAGAAGACCGGAAGAGACTACGATAGAGTTGCATCAGCTGAAGCCCCTCAAGTCCTATCTCGCCTGTACGTGGGGAGCATTCGGACAGCCAGCAGCTAGACGCTGAAAACACTCAAACTGCCAAATAATAAGCAACGACGATTATACAATAATTGTCGTAAACGAATATACGAAATGTAAATTTATTCGTCTTACCATTTGACCCATACAAGCACCTTTCTTGCTAATGAAGCGTCGTGTCACCCTGTTGAACCATACACGGTAAGGGTCATCCGGAGGGTAAAGGTGTCGTCGGGCATCCCTACTGGCAACACCCGCTCCAGCCTCTGCTCCCAAACTGCTATGTCCCTAGCCTGAGACTGACTCCAGTCTTGCTTCCTCGCACACATGTCCTGGCCATGGGGGGCATGAAGCGAACGAGATAGACCAGGCACACCTTGTCTGTACCCGATCCGGTTGGTGTAGGACAGAAGCTGTCCACACAACTGCGCCCACCCTACGTGAGCTAGCTATAAGGTCTTGGCTGTAAGGAACCCAGACAAGCTGCAAATATTATAAAAAAAAATTATTACTAAATACCTCACCTCACACCGTGAGAACCGCAGAGTCGACCGGGTAATGTCCCTGAAATATAATTGACAATAAACAGGACAATAAACAATTATCTTCAACAATTTATCAAATCAAATTCTAGAAAATATTAAAAAGAAATATTTCTTACCCCAGCCTTCCATATGCCTTCTGAACGGTGCTGATTTTGCAGCGTGAGCAAGGAAGTGTCCATTGGACCTGGATCCATAACTGCTCCAAAACATAAAATGAAACATTTCTTAGAACTAATAGTGTATAAAAAAACTGAAATACTAATATTCATACTTGTTAATCGTTAAAATAGTATGATTCATTAAATTCAAGGAAAATTCAACTCGCTATTTTTAGTCCATTTCACACTTGTACTTGAATTCACTTCTAAGAAACTATACAACACTTGATCATGCATAAGATTCGTTCTCGTACAATTCATCAAAGTTCACCAAAATTGTTCACCATACATATAATGTATATGATATTTATAAATACAATATATAACGTACATAAATAATGTATATCAAAATACATTCGTTATATAAGCATAAAAATAATATATATACCGTATATAAGATATATTGTATATATATAAGTATAACATATATAGAATTATATATCTATAGTAACATATATGTATATATAATGTACACACGATATATATAATAGACAATTGAACACAATTCCCGAAATTTTTTTTCGAATCCCATGTCTATTTGGGGCGGAGAATAGAGTGAGATGAATTAAATCAGACGAGATTGTCATTTATAAAAAACTGTTTAGATCAAGTTCTTCTTGATATCGTTTTGAGCCGATTTCTTACAAGTATTTTTAAAATTATATTTTAAACACATTGAACGATTCGAATGATCAAAATTTAATAAAAAAATAAGATGTTCACACCATAACAAAATAAAAAATCCCATATTAGAATTGATCTCTCTCTGTGTATATATTTATTTATTTATATGGCCATTGAATCATAACTTAGAATTCATTTCAATCATCCAGTGCTCTAAAAAGTTATTTGTGTCTATTTTAAAAAAAAAGCTTTTTGTTTTGTTATTATATAGATATATACGGTTTATTTATATACGAGTATGAGTGAATGTATTTCTGTATATACACACTATAATAAACAGACAGTATATATTTATAGAGTCGTGTACATATCTATGTATATACGTACATATATAGCATACATATTGTATATATTCGTATGTGTATACGCGTATTGCACATTTCAAAAAACCCTAAAACCGTTTACCAACTAAGTACAACTGTAGAGAGTAGATCTGTACCTAATACGTGTACACCGGTAGAGATGACAGTGAACGGAGATTGATGGTTAACGTGGAGAGAGGGATCTCCGGTTTGCTGATGAAATCGCCGTAGGTATGAGAGAGAGAATAGAGAGACAGTGCATCATCTGAAATGGGTTGGTGGGTTTCATATCAACAATGATCGCAACTTCCATTGCGTTCATCTGAAAAAGCTGAACCGCCGTCCCTTCAAAAAACGTCCTTTAGCTGCTCTCTGGCCGTAATACGCATGTTCAAATTGTGTTTTGCACTACTTTTGTAAATTGTTTAGGATTAGCCTATTTCCCCCGATAGTTTCAGAAAATTGCGATAAAAATTCTGCTAATTCCTAGTTCCTAAAGCGATTTCATTCGCACATACTATGGCTGGAATGTGATATTTTATTACGAGTGTTCAAGAAAATGAAAAAGTTCTGATCTTTTTTTTGTTTTTTTTAAGAAATTGTATTTTGCAGTTAGCTCAGCGATTTTAAGTCCTATACGCATTCTGGGTTTTACACGTTGAAAATTGCTAGTGTCTTAGGTTTGATTATGGGATCTAGTTACATTGTCTCAGAATGATAGATCTAATTATCTACATGCAAAAGCGTAGGTTGAGCATTGTTGTAGAGTTGCCCATTAGGTGTTTGAGAAATTGCCTAAACAATTCCACTCTACCAAATCAACCCAGTACGAAGGGGAACAAAAAGTCTAGGAACACATATGCTCAGGACACATCCGGACACAAATGTGTCCGAAATGGTTGGATGTACATGGATTTCATAAATTATTAAGAACTTAACGTGCATCCAACGATTTTAGACATATTTGTGTCCGGATGTGTCCAGAACATATGTGTTCTCAGCATTACTCAAAGGGAATTCCAAGTATGAAAACAAGTAGTTTAGGCAACTGGTCCTGTGGAATGCCTGGAAAAATCCCCTGCATTCATGTGCACAATCCAGTTTGAGTATATATCAATCTTGTATGGTAGCAGCAATTTACATGTGTAGGAAGTAGGTAACAATGTGGACAACTCTAACCGCCCAAATATAAGGGCACATACAGTGAAGCATGCAGTACGTAGGCTAATAATACAAGCCACAGTATAATATCATAACTGAAGCAGATGATAAAAATCCTTATACGCTTGATCAAATCTACATAGTCAATCGGAGGGTTGGTTTTTTTCCGGACCTTAAATGGTGGTCCCGCTTGATTTTGATCAGACGGCTCAGAACTCTGGCATACCGACTCACCAGTCCTTTGAACTTTACTCCATTTAAGTCCTCTTCTTTCTGCTTAACAACCAATGGAAGCTGCTTCTCTTCAGTGAAATGCTGGCCAAGAGGACTCCTGCTTTTGATCAGTTGTTTCAAGCTTTTGTGATCACCCTCTTCTCCTTCATTACAAGACTTATCTTCTTCTTTTTTGATGGCCTTCTTAGGAATTTCTTTCTCCGGAGATGAGGCTTTTTGGGGAACCGAATCAGCTTCAGTTTGGAGGTTCAATGGCTTTCTGGTCCTCTTTGACATGGTAATGTCATAGAGGGGTTTGCTTGGATAGCTGCACTCACTTCCCATATGCTTTAGCAAGATCTAGTTGAAGCAATGAGTTTTTTCTCTTGAACCCTCAAAGAGAAAATCGAAGGCAAAGAGTGAAATCAATTAGAGAATGAATGTGAGGTTATCAAGAGGTTTGCTTTAAATTTTCATCCAATTAATCAGTGTATTTTTTTTGGGTGTTTGAAAAGGTGGAATGTCTATTTTCCGATGGTTTGGCCATCTCTATTGCTTGAGGCCACTCTTGTTGTAAACTCTAGACTGGCCACCTTTTTAGGTGGGTTATAATTACACAAGTAGTTGCCATTTAATTTTTTGAAGCAATTTCTTTGCCAAATTTTGTTTTAGCATTTAAGTAAAAAGACTACTCAGTGCACGAGGCTCGTATTAGGAGAGGGATAGGACGTCTTACCCTCACAAGCAAAGACTTCTTTTTCAACCCGAGTCTATTACCTACCAGGTCACAATTGGGCAACCTTACATTGCACCCGGGCTGCCCTTCTGTTTTGGCATTCAAATCAAAAGTCATTATTGGTAGAAAGTTGTAGGATTGTTTGGTTTGGTGATTTTGAATCAGACAGAGTATTATGAGATTCTCTGTCCCTCTCCTCGATGGATTTCTATCTTATGCTCCAACTTGTTGCCGCGTGGCTAAATCAGGACACAAGAGGCAAAGTGAGGGTATACCAAAGTAATGAGATGGAAGCTGAAAGAAGAAAGATGATCCAAACTCATCCAGGTCGCCGGTAGTCCACAGTCACATAGACACACATATACATGTGTGTCTGTGTGTGTAGCTATATCAAAACGAACTACCTTATATTGATACATAGAAGCATAGTATGACCCTTTACCATATTGGCCTCCCTAATGCTGTTGACACTGACCCTTTGTTTGGTGAAATAGCCAATATTGCGAACATTTTACATTGTCTGATCAAGGAAAAAAAATTCAGTTCATTTGGTACCTTTTGATGACTCTTCTTATCTGCTAACGACAATTATCCCCCCTAGATGTGACTTGGTTTGGAGGTTGGTTTTGCTGTCCTTGGAATTGGTTGAGAACTTAAATCAGACCAAAGATATGATTTCTTTTTTTTTTCTTGTGGCTAATATCTCTTCTTCAATATCATTCTACATATAACTGCATGGCCACATTGTGTGTTCTGTTTTCTTTTATCCTCTGCAATATCTGGCCGTGTATTAATTGCAAGACTTGTGGAGGGATTTGCGAAGGGAAAAGGAAAGAAATTTGTGAAGCATTTTTTTCTTTTCCACTATTTTTCCCTCCTCAAATCCCTCTTCAGAATGATACCATACAAAATGAGCTATATCAAATTTTGTACTTTCAAAATCACCAACTGCATAACCTCCCTATTTTGCACTTTACATTGAGAGAAAGCAATGGAAGAGGAAAATAAGAATCAAATGGTTATTTCTTTGTGCACAGAAAATAGTAACAGTAGTTTCTACTCAAATTCACTCTCATTGGTAAAAAAAAAAAAGAGCCGGAAACCAGTTCTTGGCCAGTGGATTCTACTGATGATTTTCTTGTCTCAAAAGAAGAAGCAGAAGTTGCGCGCTTTGCCAAGTACTTCATCCCTCTACACGACTTCATGTGCTTGTGCATTTCCTCTGGCTTAAACATCTTCCTGCATTGCCTGCATCATATTTTTATTCAACGAGATGCCCTCGACAGAGTTCATTGGAGAAAACGGATTCATGTAGCCGACCCCATTTGATTGGGACTTAAGGCTTGGTTTGATTTGGTTATGTTTTGATCACTCCTTCGAGTTTGCGAATCTGGAAAATGTCTGAAAATATTGCAGTCTTAGGAAAATGCATTACAGGTGTTAGGTTGATTAATTGGAAAGTCACATAACATCATAAAATAGGCCTGTACTATGATAAGAACACTATGTATGGGGGAAAATATCCATAAAAGTATCTTGAAAATAAACAGCATGCTGTGTATTAGATATATGAATGTATCTATAAGTTCTATGTACCATTTCTGGAGTCTATGTTTCCTGAAACTTTTTCATGGGAAACTGTTATGGTGATCTTACACAAACATAAATTAAGTATATATATATGTGTCCAAAAATCAGCCTTTTTCTTACAATATTTTCATAAGAAAAGACGGTGTGACTGTTGCATTGCTCTATAAAGAAACGTCAATTTATTTTATTTAAAACTGTGAATTGAGATATTGTTAGATAAACTTACGAGCAATTCGGGCCATTGATTGGTTTGTATGCGGCAGAAACAGGCTTTAAGTTACTGAATTCACTCTTACTGTGGCTTGAACTCCTCACCCCATCACAGCTTTTCCTGGTATCAAGTTCATATTATTACCAAAAGCACAAATACATATGTATGTATATGTATGTATGCATCTTTATAGACATTCTATTATATATGCATATAAGTACTTAATAAAGCTGCATGCGCATGCATATGTTCTCTAAAAAGTATAAAATGTTACTCTAATTGACTGCATAATCGTATGATTTCAAATTACCTAGCATTGGGATGTGGTTTCAGTTGTTGGTTCCAAGATGTCCTAGATACCCTTTCAGACCCTCCCAACTTGTCTCCTTTGCAAATCTTTGCTGTATTTTCATAATCAGAAATATTTTCATCATCAGCTTTTTTCAAGGGAACGTTACTAGAATTCTTGTCGCGCTTGTTGATCGTCACCATAGCCGAGTCATTTGCATCCGTAGTGCCACACGTGATCAAACTTCGAAGCATATTAGAGGAATAGCTCTTGCTCTTTGTGAATGACGACGACGACGACGATGTTGATGAAGCTGGTGTGCTTGAGTTAATAATGTTGCTTTTCTTATTGTTGTTTGTCTTCTTGGGATTCTTTTTGGTCAAGAGACTTGTGTAAAACGAAGACAAATTCTCGATTTTGTCACTTTTTCTCGGTGCTTCCCCTTTGCTTTCTCCTAAATTTTTCTCTTGTTCGAGCTTCACCGAATCATCAGTCCCCGTGGAGACCTCAGAGCCTAACGGGGGTGATTCTTCTTCGATTTCGCACGATGAGATTTTTGGGACTTCCATTGTTGATTTAGGGTGTTCTTTAATTCCATTCTTTTGCACGGGGACTTTTTTTTCACCAGGTGATTGAAGATCTGTTGTGAAAAACATTAAAAGTTGAAAAATATTTATATACGAATACATAAATTATTACAAGCAAATTAGAATCTCATAATTTTCATCTAAAAGATCAATTGAAGTTGCCCGTTATTTCAAACATGTCATTGCCATCTCATTTAAAAGAAAATTCGATTTTTAGTTGTGCTTTTCAAGTAAAGTTCTAAAAATTGGAAGTGTAAATTACATTGACCTTCCTTAAGGTTTTAAAAGAATTTAACAAACTATTCTAATCTCTATTACTTTTAAAATTATTATGCAGTTATTTTCTTTATTGTTAAAGTAAGTCAAATGTTGTTAGTCAAATTATTGAAACTTCAAATTCAAGATTTTTTTAGCATACCAAACTGTAACATAATTTCAAATATATCCAAAACATCATATTTTGAATTTTTAACATTCTTTTTAAATCAAAACTCAAACAATTCGAGAAACTCATATTTGAGTTTTAGTTTAACAAAATCATAAAAATTCAACATAGTCAGTTGAAGGTATTAATAAATACAAATTATTATACATTTGTTATTCACATTGGCTAAATGCACCTCTTATGCCTTGACTTCATATATGCTTAGATCCCAACTTAAGCTGGGTGGTTAATTCCCATGTACCAGGACATCTCGCTCTTATGGTTGCTAAAAGTGTCGAAGTTATAGTGAGTTTATTTTTCCTCACAATTGCAAAGTTTAATGTCGTCTTCCAAATTAGTTCTTTGGTCGCCAAGAATGAGCTCAAACTTCATTTTTGATCGCTGAGAACTAATTCGAGTTCTTTCTCAACAACCAAAGAATTACTAATTTGAAAGACGATTGCGAGGAAAAAAGACTCGCTATAACTTCTATGTTTTTAGAAGTCATAATAGCAAGACGTCCCGATACAGATTGTGAGAATTTCTTTAAACCAATTACTAGACTTAATTTGGAATATGTGTTCATATGAAGTCAAGAAATAAGAGGTGCATTTAGCCAATATGAATGGCAAATGTATTTAGAATCGATATTTGATACTACCTTCAATTTGAAATTTTAATAATTTGACTTTCACTGTGTTTGACTGATGTGGTAACCGCATTCAAAAATAATAAATGTCAAAATGATTTCTCAAACTTCAGAAAAGATCGTGATATTTATCAAAAATTCAAGAGTTGTCCGTGTAACTTACCTAAAATGGAAACATAATTAAATTTTCCTTTTGAAAAATTGGTTTTATTAAAGAAGGGAATGGAGTAAATCAAGTTTTCAAGTGAGTTGATTAATTAAGGGAATAATGGAAATTACATAGAAAAAAGCAAGTAATTATTACGTACAAAGATTGAGAGAGGGAATTTCGGATCCTTTGAGGACGTATTCATTGTCGGAGATTGGAGTAATGAGATCCTCATCCAACAAGTCTTGCCATAAATAACCTGTCTTGTACCTCCTGCACCCAAACATTTTCCATCTCCATCTCCATCACAATCATTCATACATATATGTGCCTATATATATATATATATATACATATATATGTATATATATGTATATGTATATCAATGTATATATGGCAATCTCAATCTATCTAAAATAATGCATGAAATAATACATGTCTATACATGTTCAATTAAACCGTGTCTATTGTGATTATTTATTCATTTGATAAGATCCGTTAAACAAATCAACGATGCAAAAGAACTAAATTACTCGAACATACCTATCTATTATAATTAAATCTTCCGTACTTTTTATATTTTAAAATGATGAATAATATGACTTTGTTAATAATATAATGAATGCTCGGTTTTGTTCCAAATTCTAACATTTGTCAAAGTAGCTATCTTGTTTCTAAATTCTTCTTGTTGTTCTCGGACTTGATTCATATCTATTGCCATTTTCTCAATTATTTTCTTCATACATATTCACACACACATATATGTATGTATGTATGTATATGTATGTACGTGCAAAAATCATTACACAATGACAAGATTAATGAAGAATGATGGAATATGAACAAACCTCTTGTAAGACCAAGAAAATGATTCAGGCATATCCTTTCCTCGTAATTCCGAAAGCCATCTCTTAACATCTTTTTGTTTCACCACAGAAATTAACCAAAAACCCATCAAATTAATAGTAATTAAGAAAAAGAAAATTAATTAGCGAACTAATAAATCAGTTAATTACATACCGCGTAAACGGACGCCATTTCTAGAGAGATGATGGACTTTGATGAGATGAGGGTGCTCAATCCGACCCTTTCGACTGAGAAAATAGATTATGTGAATTCTTCTCACTTCACCCCCACTGCCTCCGCCACCGCCACCACCTCCACCATATTGAGCTTCCATTTTTCTGCAAAGAAAATGCCACCCACAACCAGCAACCAAGAAGACAGTGCTCTTCTTTTTAGACAAATAAACTGAATAATTATCTCATTTGTGGAAGTGTACAAAGAAACATTGATGGATAAAGGGGAAAATCTTTGTCTAAGCCAGCCGGCCTGCTCTAGGTAAAGCCAAAAGGGTATTTAAAAAATAAAAACAATCTAACACTTTAATTTGCAGGCCTAAAGCAAAACCATGTTGTAGATCAAAAAATATTAAAAATTTGTCACACTTATCGAAAGGATGATGGGATTTGGCGATGAGCTAAATTCTTACTTTCTATGCATCAGAGAGAGAGAGAGAGAGAGAGAGTCTGTAGTACAGTATGGGGTGAGCAGATTTTGTAGGAAAGCTTATAGGAGAAACTTGGCCACCCAGAGAGAATTTTATCTCTGATTTCCCGCGATATGCTTAACGTAATTTGTTATTGCATCTATATAGGCAAAAACTTTTGACCATGTCCTTTTCAATTTCAAGAAATAAAAAATTGAAACCAAACTGGTCGTTGTATCCAAATAGAGCAGATGAATATATAAATGCCTTTCAAATAATTCAATGCACGTCTTTGATTAGATCTGTTCACCTAAGAAAACCAAGCTTCTATTGAGGGATCTTTCATTTTGCTAAAATAAGGACTTCCCATTTCCTGATCAAATATTGATGATCGGAGCTGTTCAATGTGTTTAAAATATATTTTTAAGTGTACCCGTAAGAAATCGGCTCAACAAAATATCGAAAAGGGTTTGATCCAAGCAGTTATTCATAAATGCTAACAGGAATAATTTTATGAAAAATTATTTCGATCAAGTCATTTTTGGTAATATTTTGAATTAATTTCTTGTGAGTATTCTTAAAAATATGTTTTAAACACATTGAACGGTTCCGATCATCAATATTTGATCAGAAAATGTGAGGTCCTCATTCTCTCTCTCTCTCTCTCTCTCTCTCTATATATATATATATATATATATATATATATATTGTAGTAGTACTTCGTTAAGCTTTCATATCAAGTTCAAATAAATTACTATTTAGCTAGCTAGATCAAACTCGGCTCGATTAAAATTTTCTTGGCTTCAACTCGACATATGAACAAATCAAATTCAAAATATATATATGTAAAATATATGTGTCTCTGTGCGTGTAAAGTTCAATATGGTTTTAAACTGAAAGCTCGACAGAAGTGTGTTTTGGAGTAAAATGACAAGAACCATCATATCGTAAAAGTATAGAAGCAATTAGGATATGGCACAAAGTAATGTTATCCTTGTAACATATTGCCCGATACATTTCGTATCGGTCTCGTAGCGATACCGGTCCACCCTTGTACTGTTTCAACTATCGTACCAATCAGATCCAAACAGTTATAGCCAATTTCGACCCATTCTGGCTAGTCCCAAAAATAAGAGCAAGCTATATACTAATGTATATACTCTCTTTTTCAAGGAAACTTATATAATAACTCCTTACTTATCTCCCATGCGGGAATAATTTATTGCAATCAACTTAAATAAATACAACATGAAGTAGAGGTTGGGTGACCTAATTTAGTTCTAAAATCCCCACCCATCATTTTTAATTTGTCTTCTATTAGATAACAAACGGAATTAATTGATCCACCAAAAGATATATTATTGCAAAAAAGTTTATTTAGAATAATATCCCCATGGGTTGCTAGACTTTTGAAATTATTAGCATCTATGTCACACGCGGTGTGTGCGCAAACACAATTTGACAATATTTTTAAAAGTTACATAGAATAATTTTTTATTTATTTTGAAGGATACTTTTGAAAGAAAAAAAAAAGTGTGAGATAGCTTCAAAATTGATGTTCATACCTAGTGTTCTCTTTATAATAGTAATAGATATATAATAGACTTTTTAAAGTAGAAGTCATTTAAAATCAGGACTTTTGCTCAGTATGGATTAACCTCATAAGAATTGAAAGTACCAGAGAGGTTTTGAATTTGAGACCTACCAGAAAATATACCTCTAAGTCCTAAGTTGTAAGAACCCGAAAATTTTATTTATAAATTACTCGGAATTAGATTTACTAAGTGGTTTATTGCATTTTATGTATATATAATGATTTGGAGTTTATGTGTAGTGTATGTGAGATAAGGGTTTTGTGGGTGACAAGTGATATAGTGAGGGTATAAGTGTATTTGAGCCTTTAAAAAGGCCACATCAGATTTTTGGAAAAAAAAGCCCCAGATTTCTCTCTCTTCTTCTCTCTTTCCCGTTGTTCCAAACTCATCTCTCAAATCTTGCTAAAACTTCAACAATCCCTCAACATTCTTCATATTTTTTTTGCTTTTAGTGAGTATTTGGTGGTTGATCGTGCTCATTGCGCTTGGAGAGAGTATATTTCAAGTTCATCCACTATTGGAGGTTAGGGCTTGCTTTGGAAGTTCAAATCTTTCGATCAAACACTCTATGTAGGGATCTCTTACCTCTCTTATGTGTGTATGACTT
>JABCMJ010000024.1:0-20000 GCA_014822125.1 Arbutus unedo
GAGATCCTAATTGCCATGGTTCTGCTGCATCACAAGGAGCAATTGTGGGGAATAGCCATTTGAGAACAATCATTTGGTTTGGTTCATTCTTTGACTGCTCTGCTCCCCCACAAAAAAGGGGGAGACTTGTTCTTGCTCTCCCAATTCAGGAAGACGAAAATCGCCGGTTGGTTTAACCAAGAAAGAATGGGAGTTTTTGGGCATGGCTTAGAATGCAAAGCATGATTTTCGATCTTGTACTCAGGTACACGGAACACCAACGCAATCTCGACAAAAAAACTACATCAACAACCTGACGTGAACGACCGCTTTCCTGGAACGAATTCATAGGCACTTTCTCTTAGTTAGACTTCTATAACTATATAAAGAAATAGAACAAGACCCGCTGTCGTCATCATAGAACTCGTTGTTCTAAGCACTGCCATTAGACTTTCTTTTCGTTGAATTGCCTTTTCCCAGGTTCTTTCCCCTTCTCTCTACCCTGAAAAAAGAAGTCGAGGGACACAAGATCACCGATCTCATCATTACATACGACATTTCGAGATAGCAGAGAAGGTTGAAAAGGCTGTATTTCTGATACGGATTGGGGAACTTCTTTCTTTCTGTGCAGTAGCATTAGCAGTGGTAGGGCTGGGGTCTCCCTTCCTTTCATAGCGGTAGTACTACAAAAGGAGAGAGCTACAAAAGAGTACACCTAAAGGTAGAGTTACTACATCTCAGGAGTAGGCATCACAAGAGAGACTAAAGAGTAGCACCTCTAGACAGAGCTAGACAAGAGTACACCTGAAGCAAGAGCTAACTATCGTCAAGCAACGGATTCACAGTCAACTAGATCCCCCGATTCAACTCGCTAAGTAACCCTTTTTAACCCCGCATCCGACGAGTTAACGACAGCAGAGTCCTTGGTCTTTCTTCCTATCGATGAATGCCCTGCAGAACTTATGGATAGGCTAGGCATACGGCTCAGGTCCAGCAGCAAGATAAGGCCCTTATGTAACGGAACTAGAAAAGTAGCCAGTTAGCAAGATATGGATTCAAAGCGAGAGTACGGAGATGTGGAACAGACAGAAGAAACTGACTCTGCAGCTGATGCTGAAACGAGCTAGTTCTTCGCGAAATAATCGTCGTATGCTCCGGAGGCCTAGGATGAAGACTTCCCTTCTACTGCTAAAAGGAGTAGGCCCGGCCCTGACTACAAGACAAGTGTATTGTATTCAATTCCATTTCAGATAAGCTACTAAAGCGAGAATCCACCACTGAATAAACGGAATCAACTGAAGCCGATGCCCTCCCTGCCTCTGTTGCTGATGAAACTAGATCCCCCGATTCAACTCGCTTTATTGCATCTGTTCCAACATCCTTCGCTAAAGTGGCTTTGAAGCTAAACTTGCGCAAAAAGAGCTTCTTCTCTATTAGCTGATCTTGACTCGCTTTGTTTAGCCTCCTCCCTTCGCTCTCTTGCTAGAGCTGGTTCTAAGCCTACCCTTTCCCACCCACCGGCCCTATGACCCTACCTTACCTATTCCTTTCGACTCTATCCATTATCCATTGATTGCTTTGTATGGACTGCTCGTATATAAGTATTCTCATTGGACCCATAAAAAAAGTGTAACTAGCAATGCCTGCAATGGAACTAGATGCAAGAACAGGATGGATTGTCTCACCCCCAGTAAAGGAGACTTGGAGGCTTTCAAACTGGATTAAGAAGTCTCATCTAATTGTCACAGGCTTTACCACCACATGCTTTCTCATTGGCTGAGAAAAAGAGACTGCCGGCTTCCCTTTGCCAACTTATTCAATGCCAACTTCAAAGGAAACTGGCTGTAAGAGACCTCCCAAGAGATGGAATTGAACTAAATGTAATAGAACAACTTCAAGCAAGAAGAACTGAAATGAAACTAGATAGATCTCCAGGGGCGAAGCTACTCAAGTAAAGCGAAGAGTGGCTTTAGCTACTGAACTGACAAGGACAGGGACGAAGCTTATTACTTCAACAATCGGCTCGAAAACAGAAAGATTAGATGAGCTTGGAAAACTGTGAACGCCCACTTCCACTCAGGGATAAACTGAAGCTGTGACTGACTCTTTAGACTAAGAGGGGATATTCGATCAACTAACTAGCACCCCAACTGGAAAAGAAAAAGGGTATACTGGAAATATGGCAGGAGGAACCCTAGGGATTAGGCCTATGGCTTAGCCTTCAACTTGTATTATGTCACTCCAATTGTATTAGGCAAACAAACTCCATAGAACTTTCTTGAACAGGATTGATCAATGGCCCTCTAACCCTATCCAAGGTAAGCAGAAATGCCAATCCTTTCAAACCCAATTAAGGGACTCAGAGATTGCCCATGCCCCATTTCCTCTGCAAAAAAAAGGAGCTATATTATCGGAAAGCTGATTGAGACAGATTACTTTGAAACTGGATCAACGGAAACTATTTGCTCGGCTGGACCATATTCCATCGCCCCTGGCTTAAAATGCTCGGGTTTTCTATTTCATTATCTAGGGAAAGAACCCTGGCTGGGTGAAAACTTGCTTTTCTTATTTGCTTTCCTTCTCTCGCTTGACCTTGTCTTGTGTTCAATAAAGAGACTCTAACCGGGAAAGAGAGATTCAGATCTAGGCAAGAGATAGACTCCTCAGACCTTTCCATATTGGACCTGGGCCAACTACTGGTTATAAGATACGACTCCTTAGACTACTACGGCAACAGGCTTATCACTTAAAGGAAGATTGTTAGCTCCTTAGGGCATTACGAATCAAAGGCATAAGCCATGGAAGGAGAAGGGAAGGCCAATAAATGGCACTTTCTTACTAGACCGTAGTAAGGGTCTGGAATGGAGTATTCAACTGAATAGTAATACAGAGATAGAAACTCACTACTATAACAAGGGGAAGAACATGCCTCGTTCTTTCTTGCTTGATGGAGCGAACTGGCCCGTAGAGAAATAGGATCCTGAGAAAGAAAGCATATTCTAAAGGGCTGTTTACGACTTACCCACATGCCAAAAGAAAAGGAGTATGTCACCAAGTTATGAGTATGCGAACTTACCAATGGTAGAAAGTGATATCAGGTTAGAGTAGGGCAAGGATGGGAAAACCTACAATGTTTCTATGGAACCTTATAGCAAGAATAGCCCTAGAGGGTATTACCGTTACTCCAGACTTAGACACGGTAAGAGGACTATATATTGGAAGTACTGTTCCAAGCCCTCTTATCTGCCTTAGCCTCTAGAAAATCTCTACTCAAACATGTCCACGCCTTCAACCTATAGACATCTAAAGTCCTTCTCTTTTCTAGCGGATCTGCCTGAGACTGAGTTTAGTCAAGCCCCTAAAGTTCCGTGCTTCCCGATTAGTCACTCATCTCGCGCTACTATTGCATTTTTTGATTCACTTTTTTTGAAAAAACACAAGAAAGAGCGTGCGTATCTAACTAAGAGACTGAGACTCCGCCTTTAGACTCTCAGTTCCGTCCTTTTCTTGTCCCGGATTCGGACATGAATTCTAACTATACAGATTGTTTTGTTTAAGACATGAGAGGGCAACACTTGAGGTTCAAGTCAGGGGATTTGATAATGGATAGAGCTTGTGCATCTTTTCGTTTATAGTGGGATATGGTCCGTCCCCTTTGGTCTCTGACCTTTTGCTTCTGTTAATGAGATCATTGCCTAATCCATTATATCAGGGCTACAAGTCATATCAGGGGAGACAGAATCCATTATATAAGGTTTCATTCAACGAGTCCCCTAAACTTTTCCATTGCTTTGGCAGCTGCTCTCGCTTCGTGGCTTGCAGGGCCTGAATCGAATGCTCGAATGTACTTGCTTTCCTTTGTCGCTTTAGCTAAGTTCGACTTTATCTCGGGCTGACTAGTAGCCTCAAGTCATCTTACTATCCTGGTAGAAATTTGCCTTTTACCTTATTTTTCGCGCGCCGCGAAGGCCCATGGTGGTCGGGCGGGGCCCCGCCGTCCCTCCTTGAGGTCTTATCCCCGTCTTTCCGCACATCAGCGAAGGTGCATGCAATCTCCTGTCCGTGTTCTTCAGCTTAGTGGATGCTATATGGTATGGTCTCTTCCGGGGCCCAGGACTTTTAGGCTGAGGGGATTCTAGTTCCCCATCGCGGGGTTGATCCTTTACTTATCCCTCAGGGCATGTTGTAGGTATAGTTGAGGCTAATCCACCGGTAGATCCCGATTGCTCAAACCATTCTCAAGAGATAGAACCGAAACCGAAGGCTTCATTGAGGAGAAGTAGGACTTTCTCAAAGCAGACCTACGTGTGTAGCATGGTCGTCAGCTCATCCCTAACTATAGATAGAGCAGTCGCCAAATCCAATCCTAATCATATTAGTGTCTTTTTCTCATGTGAAGGTCGCGTTAGTGTTTGTTTTGATTCCCTGGATAGAATTCGTCCTATCTTCCTTTCAATCAGCTCGCTAATAGAAAGTATATAGATTGTTCGAAGGTTCAGTGGTGGACCACCCAATGTGTATTTCTTGGCTACAGCTCTTCACACAAAGCATATCGCTGTCTTTACCCACGGACCGAAATTCTTCCTTCTCTACCTAAGCCCACCATCCTAGCTTTCTTTGCTCGTGTATGTTGTCAAAGCAAAGTAAAGTAAAGTGCGCGCTAAAACTGAAGCTATGTGCATTTCTAGCGTTGGTAGTCTTACCGTAGAAAGCAACTTGGTAGGTCGACTAACCTGTGGGCGGTCCTCTGTACTTTTGTGGTATCGCTAGCCTAGCGCTTAGATCGATCGCGGTACCTTTTTAAAAAATGAATTCCCAACCCCTCTACCTATGAATGTTTTGTAAACCCCATGGTCGATCCCTATCGAAACCCGGTAAACGGGCCTACTCTACTGAAGTCGCAAGCCTTTGGCACTGAAGTAGGGCGAGCAGCCGCAACAAGGAAAGAGAGGCTCGTTCCATGTTAGCAGCTCGTCTTTTTTCTATTTTGACCAACCGGTTCAATTAGTCATTTAGTCAGCCCTCGCGAAATACAAGAAAAAATCAACTAAGTCAGTCTCGCAGTCAGGGAAGTAAGGCACGTAAAGAAGGGAGTCATTGGCACCCCCTTGTTCAATTCTTCAATCATTCCGGTCGGTGCGGACAAGGCAGTACGGTACCAATCCCATCGGTCGTAGTAAGCTTCAGTCTTCAAGTTCAGAGAATCATGGCATTCCTCCTCTTAAAGGAATCGGGGAGTGAAGACTTTTATTCAATCAACGCTTAGATGGAGTTCATGCTTGGAAAGAGTTTCTCGGTAGCTGTCAAAGGGCGTTAGCGCTGAAGTCTGAAAGTAAAGAATCTTGGCTCTCCTAGCTGCACATTCATCCTATATAATAGGTATAATAGGATTGGTTTGATATCTATTTCAACGAGGTGCTGAGACTTGAAGTGCTACGCTCGTATAAGAAGGTTCGGAATTCAGGACTTAATGCGCAGAATCGTCCTTGATTCGTAGATGCAAGGAATCATTCTCCCACGGGGCAAAGGAAAAGTCTCAGGGAGACCGAACAAGTTACAATGAAAAAATACCATTCCCATGTCTTTTTGAGTAAACAACTCTGCTACGCTCTGAATCCAATTCCAAACAAATATATTGTTGAAGAACAGGACGCTTTCAAAGTATCTTCGGGATACGCCAGTTGACGGTGTTAAAAAGCAAAAGAAAGAAGATTCGGGCTGACTAGGCTAGCCCGACGGGAGAGTCCTTACCCTGCTATCGACGCATTGGCTCTTTTCCTGACATCAAAGTTCTCTCTTATCTTAATAGAGTAATCTGTTTCGGTGCCAATCAAGAAGCTGGGGAAATAGTACGTGCGCGTGTCACGATTGGTAGTGGGTAGAAGGGTGGAAAAATACCTATAATGTTTTCTTGTTCTTTAGCCTCCGGTGGCAACAAGCAACTCCAGAGCGCGCGTTAGCGAAAGCCGTTGCCCCGGGCAGAGGGGCATCTAAATTAAATATGTGACATAAAGTAGCAGCCTTTCCGTTTCGTAGCGGTCTCATTTCAAAAATGGCTCCCCAAAACGAACATGTCGCTGAAACTCCGTATTTTCGAACTCATATTCATTCGTCTAAGTTGGCTGCAAATGATCAGGTGGAGGCGGTTGAGATTTCCTACGGAGTAGGAGGGTCAGTTCACCCAGCTCTTGTCTTGCGAGTAGAGTAGTGAATTCTCCCAGTGATGATTAGGCGTACTAGTCTCATAGTGAGCTAGATGATCGGGCACCCTATTCATATTTGTAGCTTCATGGGTATAATAACTGGTTGAAGGAAACTCCCCATGTGAGAATTTGTCGACGCCTTTACCACTGGGTCTTCGTCAAGCCCCCTTCCTCAACTAAAGTCAGCAAGATCTCCTTCCATATTCGCTAACAGCCTCTCGTTCCGTAGCTACTCCAGGCGCATGGTCTCGTGACTAACCTTCCTCTCGCTACTTTGCTTGGCTGGCGTGTTTATGCTACTAGTGATGGTGCTGCTGCTGGGCAAGCTGGTTCTATAACTGGAAGGGAGGTTACTGATGGAAGGGAAGTTGCTAGCCCTGGAACTAGCTCTGCTACTGAAGCCCCTGCTGCTGGTTCAATAGGGGGTGCTTTTGTTGGTAGCTATGCTAGGTCCCCATATAGATAGAGGGCTGGATCTACTACAAGATAGAAAACCAGGTTATGGGTAAACAAAGCTACTCGCTCTGGTTCAACTGATTCTGGCTTTTATGTATGGTCCTAGAGCTGCTCCCACCTCTGCCATTGATGCTGGTGGATCAACTACTACTTCGCTTAGGCAACAAAATTGACTGAGTATGTATCTGTCTACATGTGCCTCCGTCTATGCCCCCTGCCGCCCTTCTTATGGTAGATTGATCCTTTATGAGCCCGAGTAAAAAATAATAATACCAACAGGCTCAACCAAGTCATTATTGCCGCTTATCCCGCCGAGTATCCAACCGGAACAAGGCGAAAGAGGTAGAGGTTATAAAGATGGAACATACCAATTCCACCCTTTCCCGACCACCAGGTCGTAGACTTTCCATAGAAGCCCAAAAGGTTTCAACTCATCAGTCTTTATATCTTTGGACTTCCAGGATGTCTCGTACATTCGACAAGAAAGTAAAGAGGAGGTCATTTAAAGTGGGTGATCTCGTACTTGCTGTACGAAGGCCCATGAAAATGACCCGAAGGACAAAAGGCAAGTTTGAACCTAAATGGAAGGGCCGTTTATCGTTAGCCAGGTTTTCTCCAATAGTGCATACCAGCTTACTACAGAGGATGGGTTAAGAACCATGCCGCCGGTTAATGGCAGATTATTAAAGAAATATTACCCAAAAGTAAAAGATAGCATGCTCCTAATCGCATGAGCTTAAACTGCACGAGACGTGGCATTGAAGCCCGCCAAATACACCTCCGCTTATATTATAAAGAACATTGATTGCGTGCTCCTACTCGCACGAGCCTAAACTGCAAGAGGTGTGGCATCGAAGCCGATACAAGATAACATGCCGCGTCAAAGCCAACATTCAATCCGCCTTTGGCATCTGGTTATGTGTAAAGCTAGCCTAAATCGCCCTACGCTCCCGACTCCTTGACAGTCGTCCTCACTTCGCTCGCCTCTCACCACACGGAATGTTTTGGCATCTGTTACACAAAAAGTGAACCTAAATTGCCGGGATCTCGTCCTTCAATAGGAAGGATCTTGCCGATGTTGGCTCCCGTGAAAGGCCCGACTTTGAAAAGACTACCATTGCAGAAGGGCTTGCTCAACGCATTGCAAAGGGGGATGTTCCTGAAACAATTGAGGGAAAGAAGAGTGGGTATGCGACCTTGGATTGCTGTTGCATATTCAGCTCCTGTTGCAGCTGCTACTGCTGTTTTCTTGATCTACCCAATTGGTCAAGGAAGTTTTTCTGATGGTATGCCTCTAGGAATCTCCGGTACTTTCAACTTCATGATCGTATTCCAAGCTGAGCACAACATCCTTATGCATCCATTTCACATGTTAGGTGTAGCTGGTGTATTCGGCGGCTCCCTATTCAGTGCTATGCATGGTTCCTTGGTAACTTCTAGTTTGATCAGGGAAACCACAGAAAATGAATCTGCTAATGAAGGTTACAGATTCGGTCCTGGCACGAAAAGACTGAATGTCTTCACTAAGGGTGGGCGGCCCATTGTTAGTGTTAGGCTGATCTTTATTTCCAATTATCCGACGATAGAACCAATCGGAAATCCAATAACGGGAGCAGAAAAAGCGACAGATATTGACCCATATGAAAAGCGGTAATGTAATAAAGTAGAAACTATCCTCTTTTTATATGAATAGGAGAATTTTGTTCAACAACAAAGGGACTCTGCGTTCTTAACAGAGAAAAGACCTGGGATGGGAATACAGGGGATGTTCACCTTACCGGACCGCTCCCTATCTTTAGTTTAGTCAGGAATGGAGTAAGGGATACCCTAGTTTCTAAGGAAGGAACTCTCGTTGGAGCTGTCCTATTAACGTCATGGTTTTGAGAATGGGATGCACCTACAAATAGAGTGGAACCAAGTAAGATTGCGAAGGCCTCTTTTTTCTTTCTTCTATTTGTTCTATTTGCTAGCCTTACGTGTGGCTTCCGTCAAGGTATCTTCCCCAGAGTTGTTTCAGGCCAAAGTTTGAGGGCACTAGCAAGTAAGTAGTTTGTAGCTAAAGCCAATTCTGGTCAAGCGAGTAAGGTGTTGGTCTCTGCGGCTAGAGCGTTAGCACGTAACTAATATACAAGCACTCCTGCCGAGCTAGGGCCAGTAGTAACGAGTTGGTAGCATAAAGGTCAAAGAGCTAGATCCTGTCCTATTCTATTAGTTAATCAGTTGAGTAGGTAAGGAAAGGTAAACAAGCTAAAGCAGGTCTCGATCGAACAGTAAAGCAAGAACCTCTCTCTATCCTCGAGGGAACTCTCACTAGAAAGAAGAGGGGGACCCATCCAAGTCCACCTATTCTTGTGTAAGAGACTAGTCGGCAATTCTTCCTAAAGGAAAGAGTAGCGTGTCCTACTAATTGTGTAAGATACTAGTTTGCTCTTCCTGCCTAAACTAAAGGCAACAATAAATGCAACAATTACTCGTCTAGTCTAGTAGCTCGGTATCCAGATGAGTATATGTACAAGAATAGCTCTTCCCCCCTGGTTGAGTAGCTTGGTCTCCTTCCCTAACTGTTAGTAAGTGGTCTTTCCCTGGCAGAGATTTCTCTTTATAGTCCTGAGAGTTGGGAGCGGGGTAGCGGTTTACTCAACCGATCGATGGAGTGGTATGGGTGCCGATAGATCCTCCTACTCATATGACTGGACTTTTAGGTCCATTCCTGCTGCTATGGATGAGAAACCTCTTGAGGAGTGACTTCAGGCAGCGGATATGGATTACCTTTCTTGGTTCAGTAGAATCAGTAAGTAGAGGTAGGTGAGATTGCTTGCACTATTGTTTTTTATTTGTTCCATTAGCTAGTAGGTGAGGTAGCTTGCTAGAATAGCTATTGGATGGTTCAATGGCTTAGCAGGTGAGATGCTACCACCTTAGCCTATGCTTGCTCCGTTGCTGGGCCTGGTCAATTGGATGAAATGGGGGTGCCTCTAGCTATGCCCTTAGCGCTTATTCAACCCTGACTACTAGATATGGCAACTAGCTTTCGAAATGATGAAATTGGTTAGCTCTTACTCTAGCTATTTACCTGCTCTGGAGGGAATCTGCTGCTGATGCTTCATAACGACTACCATAATCTTTTGTATAAGCCCTTCACTCTACGAACATGATCCCAATAAGATATATATATCTAGATCTCACACACAAGGGTGTGAAATTGAACAAAGGCCAGCTACTCATCCCTAGTTAGGAGGTAAAACCACACCAGGCCGGCCCCTGGACTCTGTCTTCTTCAGTAGGCCGAGCACGAGCATAAGCCAATGACGAATGCCTAATCATTTCACTTTAGTCACTCAAGTATACGCCTATCAGTATCAGTAGATACCTATATAAGTCAAATAGATATTGATCGAGTCAAAGTTCTACGCGTTGATTCAGTGGATCCATAACCACCAGCAAAGGCAAGGGTTGATCGAGACCCAGTAGTAGATGGAGTTCCAGATAGAGATTATCTTTCTCCAATCGAAGAACCAGTTAACCACCCAACAGTAACAACACCACTAACCGCTAGAAGTTCGAGATGCAGCTAACTAAGAGTAGCGGATTCTGTTGTTTATCTTGAACCAGTCAATGTATCAGTCGCAGCATTCTTTCCAGGTCGATCGTGAGTAGCCAGGGTTGATTTGGAAGTGGATCCAGCACTCCTTATCCGACAGCTTACCCATCAGTTTGAGTGGCTATTGCTTTGGTTGCATCCGAACCCATTATAGTCTCAGTTAATGATGCCAGTGAACCAGCACCAATTGATCGAGTTTACCTATAATGGGACGCATCTCTTCCAGGTCAAGATCCAGTCCCCTGCTTCGAAGCTGTTGATTCCCCACCTTGTCTTTCCTGCTTGAATGACTTTCCACCATTTGCCATTTCGTGAGTAGCTGTCACTCGTCTTGACGAAGAAGAGGGTGGACATGAATGCCTTCTTTCTTTCAAATGCCCTGTGGCTGCAAGAAAGGTATGTTAAATGAATGCCCAAAGATCAGCCTTCAAGAGCCCTTTTGAGGAAGATGTGGCATTAGGGGCTCGGAAGCCGGACTATGCTGTCAGCGCACATCCGTTTTCTTTCCTTTTGGAACTCGATCGAACTGCGGGTTATAAGTCTAGCCAACCGAGGGTGGATTACTTTCTCTCCCGATGTCAATTCGAAGCAAAGGAAAAAATGCTTCAAGGTGAGAGAACGAGAAGGACTGCTTCGAATGATGACAGACCCGGTGCGAGTGACAGGGAGAGGAGTGTTGTCTGCAGTGTATAGGATGAGGTTACCTTGCGATTCAGATGAGGAGCTAAGGGAAGGAAGCTGTACCTGGCATATGATTGCTGGCCCAGTGTCAAATAACCAAGGATTACCGTTGAATTCAGATGCAGATGGAACCGAGAGGGCAGTTACTTGTTTGGAAATGACATTGGCAATGTCTGTAACATTTTGCTGAGAAGGCTGAGGCTGCTTCCCGCCCGAAATTTGGGATAGGCGAGAGGTAGGACAACTGAACATTTGAAATAGTGGTGGTTTGCTCTCCAGATAGAAGCTGTGGGGTAGAAGCTTTAATCTTCTCGTGTAGCCCTAGGTGGCTGGTTGGTTAATCCCTAAGAAATAAGTAGTCAAGGGAGGCAAATCCAATCCAATCTTTAGGGGCTGGTCCAATCCGCAATGAGGATTGAAGCGACCGGTGCATTTCGATGGAAATTCCACCATATATGTGCTGCCCGATCTCAAGAGAATCGAAACTCCTTCTTTCGTTTCGCGTGTAAGGAGATAAAAGATGAATGGGGTGGAAGGTTGCCAAACAAATAGGATCGAATCCTACCCCGCCCTCAGTCAATGGGAACCCCGACCGACATTTCAAGTTATTGGGATAGAAGCGGTTCACGGAAGGCACGGATAGAAGGGCTTTCGACAGAAGGACGAATCATGCGGGTGGTCCCGCGAAGAAGTCTTTGCGAACGCCGCGGTGGAAGGATGTAGCGATAGGCCGGCGGCCCATTGGTTAAGTTGGGGCGGTTCACTCCATTAGTATATAGACTCCTTTCTGGCTGTTCGGGTGGAGGAAAAATCTTTCAACTGAAGACAGGCAACTGGGACGGGAGGATTATTCAATACTGAAATTGGCGAGAGGTAGCTATCTCCATTGCCCGACACTGGTTGTAAGCTTCCCTGATGGATCTTATTTCCCCGACTATGGAAGGCATCCCTCAAGGCGATGGGTGGGGTAGAAAGAATCAATCGATCAACTTGGTCGTCCGGGCTAGCTTAGTAGTAAGCTCTTTCAAGATATGTCACTGGGCGGAAGCTAGATCCAGTCTTCTAATCCAACTAACAATCTATCTAGGGGTTAGTGGCTAGCTGGTGGTAAGCTATGAAGCTATCCGTCTCTGAGTTATGAGGTAGTAAGCTCTTTGAGTTTCGTTATCATGAAGTGTTCGAGCACGCAACTAGGGTTATAGCCAGTACCGAGGTAGCTGCATCTGCGGCTAGAGCTGTTGAAGGTCTTTTGCAAGTAACAAGTAAGGAGCTGGTAACTGCGGCTTGAGCTATAGCCAGTAAGTAGGTATCCGCGTCTGATGCAGCTGAAGGTCCATAGCTAGTAACTAAGACAAAACAGTCCGGTCAATAAGTCGTGCAAAATGCCTAATACCTAAGAGCGAGGACAAGTCACTCCTCTGACTCAAGACTGTCTTTCGCTGCTGAGTCTTCTAGTTCCAATCGGTATAGCCCCTCTCTCCCGATGGCAGTTCTTTAAGGCATCCCTTTCTGGCGAAAGTGTGCCTCTATCATCCTTCCTTCCCTCTTTGTTGAGTAATCCTCGCTCGCTTTCTGCTTTCCTACGTTTATAGAGGAAAAGGACGGATACTAACTAATTTGCCGGGGTCTTTCTTTTTTATTGGTTTTAGTAAGTTTGACTCTAGTTTATCGAATTCGACTTTCGAAAAGAAAACTCTTTTTTCTTTTATTATTCCGAATTTTGATCTTAGTTTTCTTTTTATGTTTTCTCTTTCGCTTCTTCATTTTTCAAAATATTGTAGATGGAATGACAGCAGCAGCAGCAGACTTAGCTCCTTTGATTTTGAATGTTTCTTCAGGCGGAGAATTAGGGGAAACCCGTCTTCCTCCCTTGGAGTCTTCCTCCAGCCCCGGGTCCTCGTCTCCTTCTACTTCTCTTGAGGGTCATGCCTCAAGCTCAAGCTCAGAAGGAGACTTTTCTTCGACTTTGTCACAGTTTCCGTCCCCATCTACTTCCACCGCGACTCCCGACAACCAATCCATTGATAGTTCTCCCAACACCGAGCAGAAGGAGAGCTTGGAGTTTCTCTCGGATCAAGGGCGCGAACAATGGAAAACAATAGTTATTCAAGCGTTCAACGAAAGAGTAGCGGAAGTTGATCCACAAGGGAAGATTGACGAAGATCAAATAGTGGATGCTTTGAGGCTGGATTCCTCCTGGCTAACGAGGGCAGACATGGAAAACATGTGTAGGGATTTGTGGAAGAGGCCATGGCCAAGTAGTGAGGCAGCCGACAGAACCTCCAGCTATCCCCGCATTTGGGAGCTTCTCGAGAAAAACAAAAGACATTCAATTTAATGAGGGGACCTTCCATACAGTACTTGCATGGAACAGTTGCCTTGGATGATGATTTCATTTTTTATTTGGGAAGACCCCTAACGCGGTTGAGGGGCAGCTGCCCGAAAGGCAAGCGGGTAGGCCGCCAGATTATTGGAGTGAACACAGCGGAATAATCGAACTGGAGGAGTGAAAGCCAGGATCGCTTGGTAAGCAAGCAGACGCCAACTCCCAGTTCTTTCTCTTCTTTCTTTTTTCAAAGTCATGATCAGAATGAAAGGTAGTTCGCTGGGTATGTCTTTTGCTCCCAGAGGTGCTGGTTCGAGTCCAGCTCGTGACAAGGCCTTTTTGGTCCTTGGTCTTGCTTGTTATTGTTATATTCAGTTCCTTTTTCCTTCCCCCGCCAAATTCGGGTTCACTTCTTTCTCCTTACCTGGAAGCGGCTAGGCTAAGAAGAGGAAGCAAAGGCCGAAGAAAGACCTTCCACACGACTGCTCTTCTTTCCTGTTTGCTGTAACTGTAAACAGCCGATTTGCTTATTCAACAACTCTCTAATCAGTTTGGGCACTAGGCAGTAATAACAGGTAAGGTTAGTACGGACCCTTTTCAAAGGTCACTAGAGTGGCTCCCGTCTTTCCTCACTCGAGGTCTAGCTTTCCCTTGGATTACTTTGCATCCTTCCTGCTTGAAGGAAAGTGCCGCACTCTTTTTTGCCACTCGGAGATAGCCTTTTCGATCTTATTGGCTTAAGCAGACCATTCGTGAGCAGATAAGATCAAAGAAAGCAACCTACAGCCCCATGCATACTAATAGGACAAGGAAGTGACATATAATACTAATAGAAGAGGAAGCTGGTATTCAATTAGCTAGGGAGGGAGACAGGGCTAAGGCAGATGCCAGTCTAATCTTCCTTAGAATGGCTTGTGCAATTGAACACGAATCGCTTGGTTTAATCAAGAGTATAAGGAAGATGGCATAGAATGTGCTGTTGTCGCATGAATAGGAATAGGTTGTTCAAGAAGTGGTTGCATATATAAGAAGGGCTTGTGCACATGAAGAAGAAAAGGAAGAAGGAGCTGTTGAGTCAGATGTGGCATTAGACTGTTTTCAAATAGGTTCTTCTCGAAGTGGTCATTAGTAAGCCAAGGAACTGATTGACCCAAGGCAAAGAGTCCGTTCATGGTATAAGTCCTTTCCTTTCCACTAAGAATGCCGACTTTCCTAAAACGATTGGAACTAGGGTATCCTCGCCGAAGGAAAAGAAGATTAAGCCAATAGTATCCCGAAGAAAGAATAAAATGGCACATTGACATTCATCTTCTTCTCAAAGGGCTTTGAGAAGAGGGGCAACTAGTGAAGATGCCGAGAATGGCCGGGGATTACCGGTCTTAGTTAGAATCTGTTGCAAATGCATGTGAGGGAGGGAATGATTGCACATTAGTATTAGTAAGAGTAAGAGGGAAGGCAAGTGCCATGGCATGGAACTTCTTTTCTTCTTTGTACGAGTCTCTAAGAGCAGGGGATTCGAGAATAAGAAAGAGCCTCTCGTCCATTAAGGTCTAAGTTGCGCTGTACTCTGGGCATCTTCAAACTCCTAGTGCGCAAGGCTACGTACCTATCTCCTTCTCACTGAAAGTATGTAGCTCGTAAGTAAGAAATCTTCCTTTCAGTCGAGCTCAATTGCATAGAACCTGCTTCGTACTTTCCAGCCTCTTTCACTCCCACCCGCTGTCACTCTCTCGCTCCTTTTATGTAGCTCGTTCCCTAAAGGACCTGTGACTATCGGTAGAGTCCAAAACATCCCTCCCCCTATCGGTGGAGCTACTGCGTTCCTCCTAACCTCTCGTTCCAAGTATGTAACTCGTTCCTATCGGTTGAGCACTACATACCGTAACCGTAACAACAACTCATACGAGTGACTTCTTCCCCCCTCCTCCTCTCTAACTCCTAGCTCCTAGCCCCTAGCTGCTTCTAAGCTTCTAGCTCCTAACAGAAAAGGTAGTCTACTTGACTCTGAAAAAAAGAAGGCTTGGCTTACTCTTTCAACCAACGGCTAAGGCCGATAGAAGGCCTTAAACCCAAGTTCTAACACCAGAGCTAGAGGTCCGGTCTGAGGGTAGTTAAAACGGAAAAAAGAACCTATTAAGTCTGTGTTCCGTGATTCCCCCCCTAAGGGTATGAGTTCACTCAGCTTCACCTACTAAAAAGAAGAAAGGAGAGAAATTACTATTTCAAGCAATAGCTAAGTGGAAATATATCCTTTTTCTAATCCAGTTACATTGCTCCAGCACGGGTTCCCTAGCAGGGGGTAAGCAAGTCTATCTGGGTGTTCCCTCCGGGGAAGAGCTTGAAGAGGGGTCATTTCCTAGTCTTATCTATTTGTTCAGGTTGAGAAATCACTGGTTCAGAAATTACTACGGTGATAAGAGAAACTGAATACCGGTATGCTCTGGAGCCCGTTACCACTACCCCAAAGGTACACTAGAGAAATGTTGCACTAACGGCACAGAGAGGTTGTTTTCAAGACAAGACTTGGAGTTATGGTTAACTTGCTTGGTGGGCGTTGGACGAGCGCCCTGCGATAGCTTGTCTGTAGGGGGGTGACTCCCTACATTCGGGAAATACCTGTGAAGCAAGCATTTTTCCCATACCAGAGGGGTTCAGATAAGACGGCTATGTTATTGAGGGTCACCCGTGAAACGGTGTTAAATTAGGCCTGCATGCCGCTAGTATGGTCACCAACCCTCGGGGGATTCTCAACCGATCTTCCCCCACGCTGTGAAGCGAGGCTGGCTCCATACCCATGATTTAAGGAGGGCGGGGACTGGGGGAAGAAAGACTTTCTCTTGAACCAAAACTCAAGATGATCCGATCCGTGCTTCGCCCTCTGGCACTAACCTTAGTGTCCATATATTGTCGCGGGAAAAAGGCGCTCAGATGCGCTTACAGTCTTATTACTGTATCCTACCAGGAGGCAATCTCGTAAAAAGATGTTACCCGGATACAGGTCCGAAGGCTTCCTCAACAAGGACTTATTCGTCGTTGAGTACGAATGGAACCGTCCTATCAGCGACAAGTCCGATCAAGAAGTGCCTCTACAAGCCCTCCCATACGGCCTGCCTCCTGGCAGCCCCCTCTTCACAAAGAATGGAATAGGGGTGGAGTGGTCGAAGAACCGAATGCAACAGTACGATGATGTATGGGATCTTTCTAAGTGCCAAGGGCTGGGCGGAAACCGCACGGACACACGTGGTCTCGGCTACCCCGAGTACATTCGAGATATGCAGACAAAACAGGTCAGAAGCTACCTCAAGAAAGACCGAACTACTTGGGTTGCTGAAACATGCGTGGTCTCGATCCATTCGTACACGTCCGGTTCGGACGATGACGGGGACAGTTCACCATGCAGTTTCCCTGCTAGGATACCCACCTACCAGGTCGAAACACCTACCTATATCCGGATCGTCAGATATACCTGTGGTCGAAACAACGGAGAACGAAGATAGTGACACCTCCTCAGTATCAGATCCGGTCATGGCTCTCTTCGAGCAAAACCTTGCCCCAGACTGGGAAGTTATGCTAGCCCCGTTTAAACAAGAAACAGCATATGCCGAAGAAGGGTCAGAAGCAGATAACTGCTCAGACAAAGAGTCCTCCGATGATGAGACTCTTATAGAGGAGCAACCGGCACCTAGGGAATTGGAGGAAGGCACACAGGCCACTTGTGACGTATCTTATTGGTCCAACCCCTACTTTAATTTAATAGGAAAGCACAAATCCCCTTTTCGTTTAGCCGATATCTCTTGAAGTATTTGTTTTGAAAAGCCTGCGGGCGTCAGGCCTTTGATATATCATTTATCTAGTGATCGAGAAATGCAACTCGATCAGGGTCGAGCCAATTATTGTAATGCTTTACTCACAGCTACAAGACTTTATTGGTCCGGTTCGAATCCCTTCTGCCTTAACCTTAAAGAGTTCGTACGCATCTTTTTCTTTGCCTTTTGTGCAGTAGGGTCTTTAGACACTTGAGTTGCTGCACCCCCGCGGGTTGGTATGATATATACTCGATTACTCATACTTGATTGCTTGATATATCCATGCCAGTAGGGAGGGAAAAACTTAATTGGCTTCGAGATGCCCTTAGAACAGTATGGATGGAAGGGAAAGAAACCTTGAAAGAACTAAGAGCAAAGTAAGGAAGTTCATTTAAGTCCTAAAAGCAGGAGAGACTATATATACTTCCTTGGGGAGAGTGGCCAACATCTCTATTGGTACTACCAGCCAGCAGAGGTACCTACTTCCATCCCTTACTCACTCATAGCACTGTCCTAAAGGCAATCACAAAGAAGAAAGCAGGCAGGCCTTAGTACACTAAAAGCAAAGGAAGGAAGGGGATTAGCAACCAAGCAAGCAAGAAGGCAAGAGCAGTATAAGGGGTCAGTCCATGGCGTGGTTCCAAATCATTCTTCTTTCCTTGCAAGGCGGGAAGAGGGCCATTGCCATAATATATATAATAGGTAGGGGGGAGCGAAGGTTACGACTTTTTCTAAGGAAGTCTAGTCTCCTTCAGGCGAGTTAGAAAGCTTTACAATTGACTTTGATGGAGGTAAAGAGGAGTTCAAGACTTAGGCGTCAGACATTCTTTTTTTTTCTAGAAAATTTCCTAATTGTTCCAGAGCAACTAGAGCATCCCGTCTGAAGCCTTAGACTTAGAGTAGATAGGGGGCAGGAAAGCCAAGCAAGACCCCAGGTTTGGACACGAATAGGGGGTTCCAGACGGCGCTAATATAGGACGACATTCGCAGCTACTAGGGATTGACTCCCAAAACACGAAATCGCGGGTCGCCAATACGCGTACTTTACCCGGACGGGACTCTTACGAATTGGTGTCATGGAAAGGCGGTACACACGACAAAGACCAGAAAAAGAGGCAAGCCCTAGTCGCCAATCGCTAGGACAAAGCCATCTACTGGGAATTCTACGTTTCGGCTAGTGTGAAAAAGTGCTCCCAGCTGAGCTGACCCCAGAATCAAACTCCCTTCCCTCGAGATTGGGCTAAAGGTCATTCCCATGTGAGTCTCGGCACATTTAGTTTCATAAGTAGAAGAGTGATTTGGGGCACAGAAGATGCCCTTTCTCTTGCCAATAATGGCTTTATCCCCGAGTGACTTAGGCATAGAAAGAAGGCACCTATGGATAATGAAACCTACGGCTAAGCTCTCGCTTTCTGCTCTTGTTATCGCGCTCCGAGCTCCGGTTACGAGGATTGCATGCAGCAAAGCCCGTAATAAATAAGAAAAAGGCGGTAGGGTCTTACCGACTAGACTAGATATGGGTGACCCTTCTTTTTTCTTACAGGTGCGCGAAGGGGTAGTAAGAACAGAGAAAGTCTAAGGTCTTAAGTCGAGAAAAGGTGCCTAAAAGGGCGAGTTCGTCCTGCAGGGTAAAATCACCCAATAGGCGATGAGTTCTACCGTTTGAGACACTTCTCTTCAGATCGGTTTAAACGTGAATGAAGGGAAAAGGGGGCCCTAGAGAAGAAAGGGAATTCGAAAACCTCCATCTAAGCTAAGAACAGAGGTTTTTTTTTACTACTCTTTGCCTATTTGCCCTTAGGCTCCTCACTCTAGATAGGAGGGAATGCCTTACACTCCCCTTACTCAACTACCAGTGACTTACGGGGGGAGACATAACACTAAGATATCTTCTTTCTTCTACTACGCTCTTTGCCTAGCAACAGAAAGAACCGTAGCCCGCTAGCCAACAGCAAAGAAAGAACAACAGAGACCTCATACAGGATGTTCTGGCCTTACCTATTCGAAACTTACAGTAAGACTACAGGAAAGATATCCATATTCTCCTGGCTTCCATCCGTGCTTGCTCCTCTATCTATCCTAACCTCTTCGATAGAAGCCATATTCGAGTAGCTACTTACCTCAGGTACTATTGCTTAGGTAGTTAGGAACATCCAGAGAGGAACAAGCAAGTGAGCGAAGGGCTCCAGCCCCCAATCCGCCCCTGTTCTGTCTCTGAATAAGAAGACAGCTTCCCCACTAGCAACTGAGATACAAAGGACATAAACAACAGCAACTCTAAAGGAGAGGGTCGGCCCTTATCCCATTCAGGAGTCCTTCCTTGAAGCCTCTGTCAAGAACTAACAGCGGAGGATAATTGGACAATTTATCCTATGATTCGGTCGCAACATCTTATACTGATGTCGCTAGATCCTATGCTACTAGCAACTAGGACAGGTAAAAGCATCCTTCCTTAAAGAGATACAAGTGCAGGTAAGGTATTCTGCTTAAAGTTCTAACAGAAGGAAATGCCATTCTATTAGTTAGGTGGTTCCCTCAGGTAGCTTGTCTCTATTGATTAGTGATTAGCCCGTATATAGAGGAAGAAGCAATATCGGAAGAAAGAAGCTACCCTCCTACTAGGATAGGAACTACTGGCTTAGGAGAGAACTCCACTGGCTCTATTTTTGGGTTCCCCTCAATCCCCCTCTCTCCCTTTCAAGCAGAGTAGGCTCGTTGCGGCAGATCGAACTCTACCCTTGCTAGTAGACTAGAGACTGGCTTGCTAGTGAGTAGAGACAGGCTTTGTGCTAGTAGATAAGCTACTTGCTTTTCTTTTTATAATAAGAGAAAAAGGCGGGGGAAGGGTTGGAAAGAGAAGACAAAGCTACGCCTTCAATGTCCTGAAAGTCGTATAACGGGTAGGAAGAACCACCAAGAAGAGGTTCAAGGTCAAGGGCTGAGTCGAA